>OX359287.1:12432606-12660106 GCA_947179155.2 Hedera helix
AATTGTACTTAAAGATGAGATTAAGTAATTTTTTTTACCTAAACAATTTTTACCAATGGGCATTGCCTACATGAAATGGATAAATACATGTATATTATACATGTATAAGGAGTGTATGTGTACATTGAAGCTCTCTATAAATAGGAGTTCCTAACTTAGTTTGTAAAGTTTGCTTACAAAATTCCAAAGTATAAGCTATAGAGAAAAAAGAGTGAGTTGAGAGAAAATTAAGAAATAGAAGGGAAGCTTTTGCACTTTGTGTTAGTTTACAAAAACATGACATACATATAATCAAATTATATAAGCGAAACACGGAAGCAAACAAAATCAGATTTTTAATTTTTTTTACAATCCAATAACTAAGATCTTTCTTATGTGACTATTATTAATTGAGAAATGATAAAAGATTTATACCTTTGTAAAACCAAGCTTCCACTCCCTTTAATTCTTCACGTTTTTCTTCAAATTCACCGATTAGATTTCATGGATCAATGTCAGCTCCCCTAGTGTGAAACCTTTAGAGGTGATCCATCAAGAGATCTATGAATTAAAGAAGTGAATTTTTGATTTTTTCAAACCATGGGTGACTAGCCCTAATTCTCTCTCTCTCTCTCTCTAACTCCTTAGATGTAGAGAATTATAAAGTACTCTCTCTATCTTTTGTGAAAGAGTGTGTATGTGACGACCCCAAATCCGGGTTTCATGACCTCGGGTTTGGTTCCTCACTGTACAATACTAAATAACATCTAAAACATAATCTTTAATTAACACTGCGAAATAATACATAAAATTCCTTATAAAAAGGCTACAATCCCAAGGTCGACTAATCTTAACATAAAAATATCTATCTTTAAGAGATTACAAAAGATTTACACAAGAAATTACATGAAAATAATTAATTTAACATGCATTAAGCTATTCTATGCTTTGGCTTTTCCCTTGCCTTTGTCCGTTTTGGAGCATTTGGGCTTATCTGAAAAATAAGTCATGATATAGCAAGAATGAGCAACTAGCTTGCTTAACAAGTTTAAGAACAGATAATAGAAAATATGTCATGCTTGAATGAGAAATAACATCAAGTGATTTAACAATAGATAACAATTGTGAAAGAACAAGAATCAATTTTTAATAAAAGAATAGATTGACTACTTACTGTTGAGTGGCCTCTAAGGACCATGAATTGTTACTAAAGGTAAAACAGACATATATATCTGACACCTTGATAGTTTGGTACGCAAGTGGATCAACCTCTTGTACCCTATGTATATGCATAACATTCAGACATCTTGCGCAAGTTCGGTTTCCCGAATATAATTCCCCTTATATAGGGTTGTTCGTTCTCAGTCTTACTATAAGAATCCGTACCAACCAATGGTTTGGATAAACTTTTTAAAATATTCAATTTGATGAATTTAGATATGCATTGTCTAGCCGAAACAATTAGCTTAGACATTCTTAAACAGTTCTTGCATTAATGAACTATAAAGCTTGCAATTGCACCAAGTGCGAATACAATAATAATATAGATGTGGAATAACTTTAAATAATTAAACCACTTAAAGCTCTGGCAAATAAATACAAATGTAAAAACTTGTTCAACAATAATTGAATAAAGTTAGAGAACTTACTCAATATAAAATTTGAGTAAGGTTAAGGAACTTACCTCGTGTGTAGATTACCGCTAACCAATTCAATTTAATTTTCTCTGAATAGACCTAATAATTAATTAAGTTGATCTTTAAATTAGTATCATATATGCATTCATATGATAACCTCTCTACATCTTACACCTCTAACACTTAACCAAATAATTATATAATTAAGGTATATAAACACTTAGAAATTATTATCATCACTTGATAATATCTTAATCACATAAAACTTATATTAATTATTTAATATAGTTCAAACTCTTATCTAATATTATTAATCATTTAATAATATTTTATTTAGTTTATAATATTATTAATTATTTAATAATATTTTATTCATGTACTAATATTATTAATCATTTAATAATATTTTATTTATATTCTAATATTATTAATCATTTAATAATATTTTATTCATTATCTAATATTATTAATCATTTAATAGTATTTTATTCATTATCTAATATTATTAATCATTTAATAATATTTTATTCATTTACTAATATTATTACATATTCAATAATATTTTATTTACTTATTATTATTATTATCCATTTTAATAATATTTTAATCTCTTACTATTATTATTAACCAATTAATAATATTTTAACTACTTATTAATATTATTAACCATGTAATAATATTTTAATCATTTACAAATGTTATTAATCATTTAACAATCTTTTAATTATATATTAATATTATTCACTACTTAATAATATTTTATTTCAAACAATATCAATAGTTAACTTTTTAATTGTGTTAACCTTAGTATTTATTTTAAACATTTAGTTACCTAATTAGTTACTAATAAACTTTATATGTTAGTTTATTATACAAAGACATTCTTTTTACACTTATTTCAACTTAAAATTTCAAAGAAAACCCGAACCGACCCAACCCGGATAAAATCTGCTCCTAGAGCTAGCAGATTAAAGCGCCTAGGCGCTTGGTAGGTGCTTAGTAGGTGCTCGACCAATTTTTAGAAAATCAAAATTTTGGACTGCACGACCTTCAGTCACTCCAACAGCTATAACTTCTTCATTTCAAAATATTTTGGGACGATTCTTAAATTCATTCTCATTAGCTTTTCCCCCTCTACAATTTTACTTTAGATCACAAATTCAAATTCCAAACAAAACTGGACTCAAAACTGCTCACAAGGACAAAATGAAAACTAACTTCACAAATCCTTAGTTTTATTGGTTCAAACTTGAATAAAATAAAATCTACTCATTCAAATAGTATCAACTCAGTGTTGTTGTCTTCCTAACTTCTTGTTTTACAATATTTCACGGTTCAATCACATTTTTGAAAACGTTTTCAAAGGAAATTTTAGATCGAACCACCCAGGGTTTCAAAATCGACATGTTTTGTGGTAAAAGCCATAACTTTTTTGTTTTTTCATATTTTTAAAAGATTGAAGTTGGGTTTTCTTTATAATCATATATGTAACTTTCTAGCCATAGAAATCTATTTTTCAACTTGTACATTTCAAACTACAACATTAAATAGCACATAATCAACTAGGGTTTTACCGGTAAAGCTAAATATAGACTTTTCTTCCGTTTATATGCATACAACAAATACCAAAACATGATTTAAACATATCAAACCATGAATCTACCAATATAACATATCTTAATACTTCTAGACCATCAAAATAACTTTTGATCGGTTAAAAATATATTTTAACCGTTTAAAACATATCTAGACTACAAAAATAAACTTAGGAAGAGTTAGAGCACTTTTTAACCTTATGGACTTGTGTGCTCTTCTTCTTCTCCTTCCAAAATAAGTTATGAGACTATGTGTCATCTACCAAGCTCCTCCTCTAGCAATTTCCTTCAACTCACAAGTGTATTATTTCTTTTCTCTTTTGAAATGCTCTCTCTAGAAATGCTTACAAATGACCAACCAACATAAAGCATTTGTGGAGCACTCTATATATAGCCCCTTGCTAATCCTTCATCAACTCTCCTAATCCACTAGTGTTGGTCAAATTAGAGGCTAATTAGGATTACTATTGGATTGATTGACTACTTAAATGACTAGGTGATTGACTAGAGTGGTTGAACCACCAAATCTTTGTGTACAAAAGAAGCAATAATGAGCAATCAATCCACCCCCATGTGGGCCCCCTTCATTCTTAGCAAAATGAGATTAAATCCCCCATTTTTGCTTTATTTTTATAGCTTACACACACACACACACACACACATATATATATATATATAACTATTAACCAAGATTTTGACTTCTTATTGGGCTCCACTTTGGACTTAGAAATTAAATTAGTTTGGTTCATTCATTTAATTTGTTTGAGCTCAATTTATTTATTACATTAAATAACCTATGATATATTTAATTAAATCAAGCATTAGACTAGTTTAATTAATTACATGGACTAAGGTTTAATTAATTACATGGACTACTAGGTAAATTAATTTGACCTAGTTTAATACCTCATTTGGATTAAAAATATAATCCAATTAAACTTGTTTTAATTAATTATACACTTTGCTTTATTACTTTAAATAAATACACGCATATACAAGTATATTCATTCAATTATTTAATTAACAATTAATTAGTACAAATTTTTTAATTCATTGCTAATTATTTAATAAATATAATTACAATGTATAAAAGAATTCATGGTCATTACAGTGTAATCTTAATATATGATAAGACTCCTCTTATTTATAGATATAGTCAACTTTTCTAAAGTATTTAGGATTATGGTTTCAATTTAATTCACAATCTAATTAGAAACTAAATTAATTAATTATAATTCTAAACTAATTATGAACTTAATTATTTAATATTGAGAGTACTTATTAATTATTTCCTAAACCATTTAGGAAATATATTAATTATTATAATAATTACAATTCCTAAACTATTTTGAAACTTAATTATTTATAATAATACTATTATTTATTAATTAATTTCTAAACCATCTAGAAACTTAATAATACTAATAATAGTAATAATAATAATAATAATAATAAGACTGCTCTTATTAATTTATAATTAGTATTACTAAAATACTAAACTATAAATATTAAGCTGTTTAATTTATTATATCATCATAATATAAATTAAATATACTTAATTTATTATTACGCTTATGCCATCCACATCTAAAATAATTATTACTCTTTTGCGATATGACCCTTTAAATTCTCCATATTAAACCGGTTGTATAATAAATAAATTAAAACAATTCTAATTCATTTATTACGAATTAACTCTTTAATTTACAATAATTAATTATTCTATATTAAAGCTTAGAGCTTTAACGATTAATCGACATTTCAGATAATATAGATTTTAACATTTGATCATAAAAGAACTTTTCAGCGAATAGTTACCGTACAATTTAATCCTTGTACCACACAGTGTCTCAATCAAATATAAGACATGAAATTTCTGTCAAGTCTTATTTATTTAATCATATATATTTCAATTCACAAATGCAAAACTCTAGTTAATGTAAGTTAGAAACTCATTTCTAATTCCATTCAACTTTGGTCTAGGATTTCTGCGTTGTCACTTATTGAATCACATAGGACATTCTCTCCCTTTACTGTAAGTGGTAGATCCTTTTATGATCATTCACCTATCTCCATGTGTACCTTATTATACCCAAGTATATCCTTTGATATACCAACAAGTTTTGAGAAATATGTCAAAGTACAATTCAGTACTCAAAAGATACTGATGGGTGAGTGTTATACCTACGAATTGTGCACCTTTAGGCTTAATTATGTGTTATCTTTAAGTGCTTTTAGTTCTATTTTACTTGTTTTTATGATTAATTTGCAGAAAACGACTTTGAGAGGTCAAAACGGGAAAACAAGCTATCAGTGGCAATTTTGTAATTTTGAACAGTCCATGGCGCCGGGGCGCAGTGTTAAAGCAGGAAGACAGCGCCAGGGCGCAAGTCAGCGAGTTCAGTTGGCCAAAACCGTGTCGAGCAATCCGAGTCCGTATTGAAAGTTTGTTGTTGCAGTTGAGTTAAAGATGGATTCTAGGACCTCAAGGCAGCCACGAAGGGGAACATAATAAAGAGAAAAAAACAAGGATTAAAAAGAGAAGAATCAGAGAGCTACAGGAGGGATTGGGAAGAGCAAGAATGAAGCAGTGAAGATTAAGGAAGTGAGAGAGTTCAACAAAATTTTCTCTAATTCCTTTTCCTTTATCTTCTGACTTGTGATGATTTTCTTTATTAATTTGATTATGGTTTTCATGACAATGTGTAACTAAATTCTTCTTTAGGATTACAATGGAACCGTTGGTTGAACTTTAATTATTTTATCTTAGTTTCAATTATTTGATCAATTGTTGGATTGGTTATTATATCTTTTATTAATTTATAATTGTCTGATCAACAGTTATTTGACTTCTTAGATGGAATTGAAAAAGAAAATCTAGGAATAGATCTGGGCATAATAACGTGTGACTTTGTTTGTTCTTTTTCGGAAGAGTATCATGATAGTATATAGGATGCAAATACCTATAGACCACACGTAACATATTGAGAGTTTAATTTTAATGAGTCTGTTTCAATAAATTTTGCATAAAATTATAGCATTATAAATTGGAGTGGATCTTTTTATTAATTATCGAACAAGATTAGTAAATAGATAAGTGATCTCAGTTAACAATCCATATGATTAAGTAATTGGAATTAAGATAATGACATTATTGTGATCCAACGAGGAAATTGTGATCTTAAAGCTCTTTATCTGATAAATCATTCTCATTAGTTAGATAGTTTAAATTCAATTTCAATTTTAAGTGAGTTATAATCCAAAGTTGCAAAAGTTTAATTAGAGTTTAATTAATATAAATTTAATAGTTAGCATAATCGTTATTACTTGTTCCTTGTGGGTTCGACATCCTTATTTCTACTATATTACTTGATTAACCGCGTATACTTGCGTGTGAATTCCATATATCTAAATCGGACAACAAGTTTTTGGCACCGTTGCCGGGGAACGGTTTTAATAATTAGTTTATTATTAAGTTTTATTAGTTTAATTTTAATTTAAAAGTTTTAATCTTTTGTTTTACCTTTGCTTTTATCTGGCTTTCATCAGGTAGAGTTTGCCCATGCTTTTTGGAAGAAGTTGCTTTTAGTATTTTGTGTATGCATACGAGATCTAAAGGTCCAGAACTAGAGCCTTACGAAGACGACATAGAACGAAGGTTCCGTAGAATTCGCTCTTATATTCGTACGACTCTAGAAAATCAAGAAAGAATAGCTGAGGAAGAACAGAAAACACTGCGGGAGTATGCTATGCCACAAGTGACGGAAATTCAATCTAGCATCACAAGGCTCGCCATCACAGCAGCAAATTTTGAGATCAAACCCGGAACTATTTAGATGATCCAAAACTCGGTTCAGTTTGGGGGTCTGCCGAATGATGACCCCAATGACCACATTGCTGGCTTCTTGGAGATATGCGACACATTCAAGTATAATGGGGTGACGGAGGATGCTATTAGACTGAGGCTATTCCCATTCACATTGAGAGACAAAGCCAAGAGTTGGTTGCACTCCTTGCCGGCAGGATCCATTACAACGTGGAATGATTTGGCACAAAAATTTCTTCCCAATTTCTTTCCACCAGCAAAAACGGCAAAGATGCGGAACGATATCACTTCTTTCGTTCAGCACGACTCAGAGTCACTGTATGAAGCTTGAGAGCGATTCAAAGATTTGCTACGGAGATGTCCACATCATGGAATTCCTACGTGGTTGCAAGTCCAAACCTTCTACAATGGTCTATTCAGTCAGATTAGGACGAGCATAAATGCAGTAGCTGGTGGAGCATTGATGGGAAAGAATATTGAAGAAGCGTATAACCTGCTTGAAAATATGGCAGCGAACAACTATCAATGGCCTACAGCTAGAACTCATCAGCCAAGAGCATCAGGTATTTATGAGGTGGATGCCATGACAACCTTGTCGGCACAAGTAACATCACAACTTTCTGCCATGTCAAAGAAAATAGACGTTATGGGAATGCAAAAGAATCAGTTGGAGACAGTTTGTGAGATTTGTGCAGGAGAACACTCAACGGAACATTGTGCTATTAATTTGGAGTCCGCGCAGTTTATTGGAAATCAAAACAGACAGCCGCAATATGGTAATAATGCAAATAATTACAATCCTGGATGGAGGAACCATCATAATTTCTCATGGAGCAATAATCAGGCGCAAACTCAAGCTCAAGCTCCAAGACATCCATACCCACCCGTAGTTCATCAACAACAACAACCCGATAAGCTATCACTAATGGAAGAAGTACTAGCGAAATTGACAAATCAATTTGACGTAACTTCGAAAAATCAAGCAGCTCAAATAAGGAATCTTGAAACTCAGCTTGGTCAGATCCACAGTGCTATAAACAACCGACCTCAAGGATCTTTACCAAGTGATACTGAGAATAATCCAAAAGGAGAGGGTAACGCACACTGTAACGCACACTGTTGGGATGAGGTAGGAGAATGTCGATTGTTGGGGCAGGAATTGGTTCAACAGACTGTAGAAATTATCAGAGTAATAGGAGCTCGACATGATATCAACACAGATTTGATTTCTTTTCTTTTTCTTTTATTTTTATAATTTTGAGATGTTGAATTATTTGTATATAATTTATTATTTAATTATGAATTAAGTTTTATTTGATATTGTCATTGAACCCAATGTATAGTTTAAATTAATTTCTTTTCTTTTTAATTAAATTGATTATAATTGAATTATTTATCATATTTTGTGTATTCAAGTATTTAATTATTTTGCATTAATTAATATGGTAATCTATATGAAGTTAACGAATGAATTATATTGTTTAGACCTAATTAATTAATTTGTGCGTTAATGTATCAATTAATTGTGATTAATTATCAGGATAATTTATATGAAATTGAGAGATTGATTATAAATTTAGATCTGAATATGATGACATATGTTTGTGTTTTCTATGTTGTTGGAATTCATGATTCGTATATAGAATAGAGATATACTTATATGCCCTATGTAACCTTAAGAGAGTCTGTGCGTTAAATCCTTTTTAATTGTAATTCACATAGAGATATAGTGAGTTAGTTAATTAGGGTGCTCTCTTTAATTCTGTTGCCTTTGTGTCGGATTTAAAGAAAATTATTTATGTGACCATCGAATGGTACATATAAATACTATAAAGAATTTTTGATTAACAATTTAATGTAATTAAGTAATTAAAAAGGGAGTGAAGAGATTTAAATGAAACATTGGGAGAAATTGTGATTTCTTTTTATTCTGATTTAATTCTTTTCATTAGTTTAATTTAGCTGTTAATTTTAATTAGTTTTATTTTATCAATTAAATTGCATTTGTTTACATAAAATTAAGTTGATATAAAATTAGTATTTAGTATTAATTATTTTTAATTCCCTATGGGTTCGACACTCGACTTAATCACTTTATTACTTGTGGGCCGCGTATATTTGCATGTAAATTCCTATTTAAATTTAGGCAAACAAGTTTTTGGCATTATTGTCGGGAAATTAATTTAATAATTTTGTCAATATTAATTTTAGTCAAATTAGTTTTAATTTAAACTTGTATATTTTTATTTATTTTATTTTATTTTTCTTTTCAAATACAATAGCTGCAATTAATTATCAATGGTATTTTGAGAGGATAGATCCACTAAGGAAGAAAATATTTGAGCCATTGGTTAATCAACTTTCGATGCTTAAAAGGAAGGTTGACGTGCTTGAGAGGCAGTCCATTCAGAATACTCACTATCAGCAGTAGCCTAGTTACACCCCAAATTATTATCATCTGGTTTGGCAAGATTATCCGAATTATTCATGGAATAACAACAATCAAGATCAATACTTTGTCCCAAGTTATTATCATCAGGATTTTCAATACCCACCTCCACAACAACAAGAGCAAAAATCTAACTTGGAGGAAATTTTTGATAGATTTTTAGAGCAAACTGAGACAACAATGAATAATCAAGAAGTTTTTGCTGCAGAACTATCATACCCGTCAAAATTTTCGTATCATCATCAATCTTATGAATTCTTGTATCAGCAACCTCCACCGTAGCAAGAGAAAAAAAAATCAAATTTTGAGGAATTTTTTGCAACGTTTATGGATTCTTCCTAGAGGAGTACTAAAAGCATTGAAGAATTAATGCCATAGTGGAAAATTTGAATGAGTGAGATAGAGATTCAAATGATAAAGGATGAGATTTGAAGGGAACAACTTTCCAATTTAGTCAATAATTGTCTTCACAATATGTTACCTAGCAATACAAAGATAAATCTTGAGAAGAAAGGTAAAGAGCAATGTGAGGTAGTTGCATTAGAAAATGGCAAGGAGTTACACATGGTTAAAAGAGCAATTTTAAATAAGTCTCGTTCAGATGCAAAAAATGATGATAAGGTTTAAAAGAAGAGGAGAAAGGTTTGGGAAGATGAAGAGAAGAATGAGGATGATAAAACTGTAATCTTGAATGGTATTAAGGAAAATTCGATTATGTCTTCCGTGCAAAAATTTTAGAATTTTGAGGAGTACTATCGGGTTGAATTTGTTAAAGAATATAGCTTGGATGAATTCAAGTTTAGGGGTGGTCCGCAATTTTTCAAGTATGCCATAGAAATCAAAGAAAAGACAACAAGGAGGCATGAAAAAATAATTTTTGCGATTGAGCCTGATTGAGAAACAAGGGAGTAGTCAGGCTGAGATTTTAAAACAAGCGTTTATTGGGAGGCAACCCAACTTTTATTTTTAGGTCATTTAGTTAATTTTATGTGTTTTTGTTATTTTTATTATTATTTTTTTATTATTATTATTTTATATTATATTTTTCAGGAAAAATAAGCTTGGTTCCAATACTATAAATTCAGCAAGTGCTAGTGGCACAACTGTAATCAGCAGCAAACTGGCAGGGACCGAATGGTAATTAAGCAATGCAGTGGCAATTTTGTAAATACTTTGATTATTACTGGTGCGCCTTTGGCGCGTTGAACATAATAGGTGGCAAAGGAGAGACGGTGTCGTTTGAGCTATGAGGCAATACATAACGGTCAGCGCAATGCGTGGACGCTAGATAGGCAACGTATGAGGGAACGACGACGTTTCGTATTCAGCAGTCACCATATTTGGTGCAATGCGCGTAGTGTTGGTTTGCCGCGTTGACCGGTCAAAGATGCGTTTGGTTATGCGGTAATGTAGTAGATTCGGGATTTTTAGTTATTTTTTATTCCAAATTGGATTTTAATTCCATAATTGTTTAGGATTTTTAATGTACTCCTATAAATACATTATGAGACTACTATTTTCAGAACATTAATATACATTAACAGATTAATAACATAGATTAGAATAGAGTATATTTATTTTATTTGTTTAGAAACAAATATTTAACGCAAATGATTCAATAATTAAAGGCGGAAGCTAGGAATTGTAGATTGAGATCCGAGTGACAGATGGATATCAACACAGATTTGATTTGTTTTCCTTTTCTTTTATTTTTATAATTTTGAGATGTTGAATTATTTGTTGATAATTTATTATTAATTATGAATTAATTTTTATTTGAGATTGCAATTGAATCCAATGTGTAGTTTAAATTAATTTATTATCTTCTTAATTAAATTGAGCATAATTGAATTGTTTATCATATTTTGTGTGTTCAAGTATTTAATTATTTGTATTAATTAATGTGATAATCTATATGAAGTTGACGAATGAATTATAGAGTTTAGACCTAATTAATTATTTTGTGCGTTAATGTATTAATTAATTATGATTAATTATTGGGATAATTTATATGAAATTAAAAGATGGATTATAAATTTAGATCTGAATATGATAATATATGTTTGTGTTTTATGAGTTGATGGAATTCATAATTCATGTATAGGGTATAAATATACCTATATGTCATATGTACCCTTAAGAGAATCTATGCTTTAAATTCTTTTTAATTGTAATTCACATTGAGATATAGTGAGTTAATTAATTATGGTGCTCTTTTTAATTATGTTGTCTTTGTGTCGGATTTAAAGGAAATTATTTATGTGATCATCGAAAGGTGCATAAAAATACTATAAAGAATTTTTGGTTAAGAATTTAATATAATTAAGTAATTAAAAAATGAGTGAAGAGATTTAAATAAAGTATTAGGGAAAATTGTGGTCTTATATATTTTTATTCTGATTTAATTCTTTTCATTAGTTTAATTTAGTTGTTAATTTTAATTTATTTTATATTATCAATTAAATTGTGTTTGTTTAAATAAAATTAAGTTGATATAAAATTAGTATTTGGTATTAATTATTTTTAATTTCATGTGGGTTCGACATTTGACTTAATCGCTTTATTACTTGTGGGTCGCGTATACTTGCGTGTAAATTCTTATTTAAATTTAGGCAAATAATGGTTGTATTGCATTGTGCCCACCAAGTGTTTGAAGAAATGCCTAAGTGAGTTTATTTTGTATTTGACATATTTTTGTGATTCAAAACCTTAGGGCTTTTGTATCTTGGAGTCATAGGATTGGTTTTGCGTGTTTAGTTAATTAATGAGAGAGTGTTTAATGTTTGAACGATGTGTTAGGAGAATTGGGATAGCAAGAACGCAAAAAATTGCATTGATAGGGTTGAACGAGCATTGGCATAATGTCGGTGGCCTCAATATTCCGGTTTTGCTTAACGACATTGGGGGAATATAACTTAGGTTCTATCATTTCCTTATTCTGTTGTTAGATAGCTTAAATATGTGTCGTTGAAATAAGAATCAACTTGGTAGAATTAGTACTTGGAAAGCATTAGATGTAATTTCTCGTAGGATCGATATTCTACTTTCACTTTATTACTTGTTAACTGTGTATGCTTACACGTTATTCATTCAAATGAATTTGAGATCAGAATTTAACTAATAAATAAAATATAAATAAACAGTTCTGATTTCGACCAACACGGCCTAGCAACTCTAACAAATAACACATATACAGTTATGATTCAATATATGCTTCATCATGCTTTTGACTTAACAGATAGCATCTCAATAATCATGTTAATCAAAGTAACAATATTCATTTCATACATAATCAAATGTAATTTCATAATTCACAATTCATCTTAAAAGTTAACCAAAAATATTCTTACACGGAACACATACTACCAATTTGTATATAAAACACAAATTTCATATAAACACTCTTACATAATAATTTAAAGCAAGAGTTAGAACTTGTCTTGATTCGCTTTATCGTTTACGCTAAATTTTGTGCATTTCGTACGGCCTACATTTATCATTCGGTCTACTAATTAGTCGTTAATGGACCTCATATTTTGGTTTAATATACTTAAGTATTCATTTTATACAAAATTTAACTTATTTTTGCAAGAAAAACCAATCCGACCCGACTCGACCCAACCAAAAAAACATTCACATTTTTCGGACTGATCGTTCCAGTGTTGCCCATTAGCGCAGTGGCACTAGAACAATTTTTTTAAAAAAAATCAATATTTGGATTGTCAGAACATCTTTCACTAAATTGGTCATAACTTCTTCGTTTTTTAATAATTTTTGTGATTCTTGAGCCCATATTCATCAAAATTTCTCTTTCTACAACTTTATTTTAGATTTTAAAACCAAATTCCAAACAAAAGGGTTGTAAAATGGCAATCAAAGTCGGAATAAAAATTAGGTTCATCTTTCTTTGATCCGATTAGTTAAACACGATACCTCAATCATTAATTTACTAAGATAACATGTTCTATCACTTAATAACACTTAATAAAATAAAAATAACCAAATTATAAACCTACCCATATAGATATTTATGACTTTTACTCAAAAACACGAAGAACACAAGTTTGCTCCAAAAGAACAATATGAAAACTAGTTTTATTCGAACTCGTTTAGATTGTTAAAACTTGATGCCACTAACACTGTAAAGCTAGGACATCTTATTTTACAACTCTATAACACTAAATTATAAAATCATAAACCTATTTATGTAAGAAATTATGACTTTTACTCAAGAACACGAAGAACGAATTGAATGTGATAACAATTAGTGTTTATCAAGTTTTTGACTCTATTCTTAAAATAAAATGGACATTATAACTACTTGTGATTGTGATTTCATTAATCTAAACATAAAAAAAAAATTAAGCATTATAACTACTTGTATTTGTTCGATTGAGCTATAACTATGAATCAAAATTAAACATAATAACAACTAGAAATTACCTCTTTGAATGCGAGCTTTGGCAACAATTTAGGCAAGGCTTCTTGACTCTTCAACAAGATTAATCTAACAATATTACTCTCTAGCTTTGTTGCTCTAATTTACTTGGTGAATTGATAAGAAAATAATGAATGAAGAGCTTGCGATTTATAGGGCGCCAAGGTGTTGTTTAATTGCGCATTAGTACTTGGTTAATTGCACAATGGTACCCACAAATATCTACTAAATGAAGCTTCCTCCCCACCTTCCTTAAGAAAAATATCCTAGCAAAATATTTACAAAAGTTGTAAGCATTCCATTCTTACAAAATGGCCAAAATGCCCTCAAATTCTCTATCGTATTTATATCGTTTTATTTTTGTATT
Organism: Hedera helix; assembly: GCA_947179155.2. Taxonomy (NCBI): domain Eukaryota; kingdom Viridiplantae; phylum Streptophyta; class Magnoliopsida; order Apiales; family Araliaceae; genus Hedera; species Hedera helix. Next base: position 12,446,898 of record OX359287.1, read on the forward strand.
ATATTTCGTAAAATACTTGCATAATCTTGGTATTATTTTTGTATTATTCTCGTATTATATGTCTAGTTCATTTCTCTAACTAAATTGGTTCATTTTCAACTAGTTAGTTAACTTTCTAGTTCATTTTCAAGTCTCTTAGTTAATTGATTTGTACTATTTATTGATTGACTTATCATATATTCTACTGTATAATTTTTGTATTATTATCGTATTATTTACGTATTCTATCTGTATATTTTTTGTATTATACGCATATTTATGAATAGTAACTTTTCTAGGGTTTAGGTTATAACCCTTAGGGTCTAACCCTTAGGATTCCATAATGAGGGTTTAGGTCTTAACCTTTTTTCCAAAATAACCTCTAGATTTTATTAACTTTTAAGGTTGAATACTTGAACTAAAACACAAAATTAAACACATAAAAAAATCACCTAACACATTTGAAGCTTAATTCAATATTTAATAATCACATAACATATAGTTTAGGTTAAAAGTTTAACCTCTAATCATTTTGTTGGTTTATAATATTCATAGACGCAATCAAATTGCACAAAATAGCGGAAGCGTGGTAAAATCAAATTTTAAAATTTACAAACCATAATCCAGGATCGACCTTTATGCGCAATTATTAATTAATAAAGAAGAAGTTATAGATATACCCTTGTAGAACTCAAAGCTTCAATGGGTACAAGTTCACATCCAAATCCTTCACGATCTCCTTGAATTTCACCGATTGGATTCCAATGATCAATGTTAGCCACCCAAGTGTTTGGCCTCTAGAGGTGATCCACCCAGGAATAATAATAATTCAAGAAGTGGGTGATGACAAACCCTAGTTTTTGTTAGGGTTTCGACACAGAAAAAGCAGCGGAATTTAAAAATTTTTGAAACCCTAAGTCAGGATCCATGCAAAACCGTATTAATTCAGAAGTTTAGATTATTTACCGATTATTCGAGATGGACAGGAGATGATGGAATTTTGAAACGGCTTCGAATCTTCAACGCAATCCAGCGACTGCGTCTCTACAGTATCCACACGAACGCTCCGCGAACCGTCACACGATCTGCAGCAAAAGGGATCTGCGGTACTAGCCACCAAGATCAGGATTTCTAACCTATTTTTCTCTCTAGCCTCTTTCTGAAAGCGGCTAGGGTTTTAGTTTTTCCTTACGTAACTTTTAGACTACTGATATATCATATATATAGTATTTAATAGGAATTAACTAAAACCTAAAATAAATAGAAAAATAAAATCCGAATTTATATATATTATATTTTAATTAAGTCTTACTTAATTAATATACATATATACAAATTATCCTATTAATTTAAATTCGTAATTTTTTAAATACTATCAATCATATTGACATATTTAAAATACTTACAATTTAAATTAATTCCCTTTTAATTACGTTCTAAGTGTGTGACCCTATAGGTTATTATTATGTTGACAATAATTTTAAAATCATATTATAAAATTATAAACAGTGAGCGGCATCTAGTAATGCATCACTGCTACCCAAATAATAATAAGATCGATGATTCGATACAACCTTTTCGTGACCAATGTTTCAATGTAATTTAATCCTTTTAACCTTATATCCTAGATTAAACTCGAGGCATGGAATGTGTCATACTCTTCATAATTTAATCTGAGTTTTCTTGATCAATAAGTAGACTATATGAAACAAATCAATATTTGAGCATGGCCATGCATTTCATAGTCCTACTCTATCAAGAGGCCTGTGGATATCATCCCTAATATATAGGAGGGTTAAATTCCATCTAGATCACTCATATTCCTCACACGATTCATGATGTACCCAATAATCACCTTTATTGTCCACCCTATTAAAGGTGACATTTGATGATATCAAAGTACACAAATTCTCATATAATAATATAGTGACTTCAGGTCGGAGGATCATTACATCATTGTCACTATAAGAATTTCTTATGACATTTTGCATAATGCTCCGTGTAGAATTCTCATGGTGGGTCAGTCCAGTACATTGTTCTCTAACACGTACCTATGCATTGACTCAAATATCTCATATATTTATGACCAATAAGATTTGGCCATCAGTCAATCCACATACTAGTCTCAATGCATCATTGTTGTCCCATTAACAATGATACTCGACTAGGGACATTTAAGAGCAATGATACTAATTATAATTATATAATCTCATGTTCAAGTCACATACTTAAAGCTATATAATTCATATCATTATTCTAAGGGCTTTTATTATGTTAACATTTATATAACGCAGTAAATGAAATCATAATAAAATAATCTATTTATTCAATCAAATATAATATCAAAAATGTTAAGCAATTACATCAAATAATTAGCCTCTAGGGCATAAACTCTAACAGTTTTCTCTCTCTAGAGAATATGTGAGTACTCTCCCTAAATATATGGAAGTGTATGTGTGTAACCTTAATCCATAATAAGACTTTTCTTATTTATAGATTTAGTAAACCCTCCTAACACCTTTAGGAATAGGGTTTTTAATTAAACTCCTAATCTAATTAGGATCTTAATTAATTTAATATAATAATTATAATTCCTAAACTATTTAGGAACTTAATTATCAATTATGATAATACTCTTATTAATTAATTCCTAAACCATTTAGGAACTAAATAATAATAATAATAGTAATAATAATAATAATAATAATAATAATAATAATAATAATAATAATAATAATAATAATAAGACTCCTCTTATTAATTTATAATTAGTATTTCTAAAATACTAAATAATAAATATTAAGCTATTTAATTTATTCTATCCCCATAGTATAAATTAAATATACTTAATTCATTATTACAATTATGCCATTTACTTCTTAAATAATTATTTTTCTTTTGCTGTGTGACCCTTTAGGTTCTCCATATTAAACTGGTTATAGAATAAATTAATTAAAACTATTCTAATCTTATTTATATAAATAAATTAAACTATTTAATTCATTTAAATAAATAATATTTATTCCATAATAAGGGTAAGCCCCCTTAGCGATCAACAATTTTCCAGATAATAAAGATTTCAACATTTAATCACAAAAGAACCTATTCGGCGAATATTTGCCGTACAATTCAATCTTTCTACCTCACAACGTCCCAATCAAGTATAAGACATGGTATAACTGTCAAGTCTTATTTTATTTGATTATATGCATTTCGATCCTTAAATGAATAACTCTAATTAATGTAAATTAGAAACTACTTTCTAATTTTCATTCTGCCTTGGCCAAGGACTATTGAGTTGTCATTTATCAAATCGTATAGGACATTTCCTTCTTTTACTAGAAGTGGTAGATTCTTTGTTGATCACTCACCTATCTCCATGTATGACTTATTATATCCAATGATACCCTTTGATACACCCTAAAAGTTTTAAGGAATATGTCAAAACATAATTTATCATACACAAGATATTATGATGATCTCAAATCCAAGGATCACTTGTACTACTATCACAAAAGGAACTCCTATTGACACGCAAGTAAAACTCCATTAGGTGTTCCTTGAGCGAGTCACGTTCAGTGAACTTATTCTCTAATAAGCACCTACAAACTTTCTTTAATGTCTCTACACAAATGATTATGAGATCAATCATCCTCTTCATAAGAGCAAGCATAGTATGTACTAATCTATCCGGATTCACTAATACCCATTTTAGTGATCCAACGATTAGGAACAATTTTAGTTTTGAGCTATCTTGAATTTAGATCTCATTAACATGATCCTCATCATGGTTCTAAAAGCATTGCTCGAAAACTATGGGTTTATCCATTTGATTAATTCAAGTGATTAATGTGACGCCCCCAAATTTAGGCTCCTGGAACCTTGAATTTGGTGTTCACTATTCATAATATCGCAAACATTAATCACTACCCAGAATTACCATTAATATACATTACATATGCTAATCTCCAACGTAAAACAAAATACATCCCTCACACACTCAGGGTCATTAACCTTTATATACATGTAACATTGCTAAGATAACATTTCCTATCTACAGTCACAACATAGATTTAAGACTACCGGTTGGGGACAACACATCAATTTCTTTAGTCCGATATCTTTCCTTTACCTTTGTCTTTCTTATCTAGATTCTCGGGTTTTACATATTTGTCTGCGACATTTTAAGCAAGTAAAAGTGAGCAACTAAAGTGCTCAGCAAGTATAATGAACAGAATAACAATGTATTATGAGGATCAGAATTTATATCAATAATGTAACATTAATTCAATTAAAACGAAAGAGAATAATTGCAGGAATTATCTTTTGAAACATGATACAAATGAATTAAACTGAGGGTCACAAGACCATTGAACATAGGTTAATCAATATTAATATTGATAACCCGTTTATGTCATAAAGACCATAAAATCTTAAACCCGTACTCGAGGTGATCAGCCTCTAGTACCTATGACTGTGCACATCATATTACCGCATATCACGGGGGATCGAAGTTTAAAGCTTCCGATAAGCTATACCCCTGGAATAGGGTTGTTCATCTCAGTTTCTAGGAGTCCGCACCAATTCAGTTTGGTTTGGCTCGGCATTAAACAATATAGAGTGATTTGAAATTTAATTGTACCCAAAAGTCTAGCTGGACAAGTGGCATAGACTTACAATCATTAACTTACTAATCAACAATTATGATTCGTTATGGATGACAATGAAAATGAATGTGAATAACTACAAAGATTTTAACATTTTTATTGAACAATTCACAATATCAATTGAGTTCAACATTCACGGAAGTGGGATAGTGGCAAAACTTGGAAAATAGAGTTCAATAAAGATTTTAATGTCTAACATAAAATTAATAGTTCAAAGATAGGGTTTAGGAACTTGCCTCGATATCCGTTTACTATGTTAACTGCTAAATTTTCCTTTCCTGAACACCCTATAATAATAACATAATCAAATAATAATAATTTAGTAACTCACGATATTAATTTATATAATTAATATCACTCTTAACCTAATTATTCTACCCATCGTCTCTATATGAGTATCTATAATTAATTATAACCTAATTTGGTTATAATTCTAGTTATGTTCTTTTAAATTCCTATTTTTAAACCTTAAATAATTAATTAGAATTATTCCTCAAAATTGGAAATTTGATAGATTTAATTTATAAAATATTTTTATATATTTTTCTGATTTTATATAATTTTTACATAATTTTTATCAAATTTTAAACATTTATTTTAATTAAATTCACTTTCAATGGCATTTTCGTAAATAACTTGAAATCCGGAAGCAGGGGCAAAACGGTAATTTCGCGGAAAGCCGGTCGGCCGCGCATGGCGCGCGCCCAGCCTTCCGCGGCACCAAACGACGTCGTTTGGCCCTGCCCCGGAAAATCAACAGCCGCGCATGGCGCGGCCCCCCGTCTGGCGTCCCAAAACGACGCTGTTTTATACCAACCACAGAAAAAAATTATGGCCCCCGCGGCATGCGCGGTCGGCCTTATTTTTTTTTTCTTCTTCCTGACGATACAGTAGCCAGCCGGAAAAGTAATTTTCCCATTTTTGATCAATATTTCCACCACAAAATTATCCTAAACATCATGAAATTCACAGATACACTCCTAAAAATTATATAGAACAATTATATAATTATTTACTAATTTTTCATACAATTATTTTATCTCCTCAAATACCCAAATAAATCAATAAAAATAGTTTTATACATTCCTTTGAAGCTTTGTGGCACTCGGATGACTGAGAATCTCTTTCTTTCTCCTGTTAGTGGTGGTGTTATTGGTTGATGGTGTTGGACGGTGGTGGCAGAACAAGGAAGAGGAGTATTTGTTTGGTTTCGTTTGTCTATCTTGTTAATATTATTATTTATTATATATATATATATATATATATATATATATATATATATATGGATATATCTTGCCCAACTTTGAATCACTTTTAATTCTTCCACTTGATTCCACCGACTTACTTAAGTCGGTGAGAAAAATTTTCATGCATGCGTATTTTTAATAAATTATGCAATTAATTTGGGTAATAAATATTTTATAAAATATATATAAAATATTTATTTTAATTTACCAAAACTCATAAAATAATTTATAAATAATATTCACATATTTTTAATGTACATTACTTGATAAATTTTGTACACGCATAAGGACATACATGTAACTATATGAAGTATTTTATACTTCCAAAATTAATAAAATAAATTGCTTAACTTAATAAAATTAATTTTCCTATGTTTCAACTTTATTACACATACATTACGTAAACATACATGTATTTTCTATTACTACTTAATATATACATAAATTAATTATTATATACATTATATATTATAGCAATTTCTCTTACATGCATAATTCATAAAACATTATATCTCATAAAAATAGAAATAATTCTATTTTTCATAAACATAATTTATTTTATTAAAAATAATAATCATTCATATTTCTTTATTATTCTTTTCACCACTTTATATTATTTTATATAAACTATACAATATAAATTTTGTATAATTTATATAATTATTAACCTTTTCTATAATAAATTTATTTTCTTGTATAAATTATATATCACCCTCATATAATTTTCACACATAATTATATTTCCTTATAAAAATATATATATTTATTTCTATATATTTTATATATAATTCCTTTCTTAATAATCTCCAAATTTTCTCATAATTATAAATTAATCCACGATTAATAATTTTGACTTCATCAATTACGTCATTAACTTTAATTTAATTCAGAATAAATTTTCAATATTCATCCTCTTTTCATTAACATATACCATTAAATTAATAACTGTAATAAAAATATACATCCATGATTAATTTACATAATTCACATTAATTGCTTAGTTTAAATACTAAAATACACACATTTTATTTATTTAAACTTTTTACACGTCATAATATCCTGGATATTACAATTAATCATGAATAAAGAAATGCCTTGATTCTTTTATTAATAAATAAACAAGATTACAAAGTATATGCTTATCACTTCAAATGTGATTGGCTTGAGGGCATACTACTTTCAATCTCCCACTTGCACTAAAGTCAATCGCCCTTTAGTATCCCTATACCATTCTTCTCTAAGTGGCGTACAAAATTGCTTAGTAAATGCTTTAGTTAATGGATCTGTAATGTTGTTCTAAGAGTCTACCATCTTTATGGTGTCGTCTTATTTTCAATGATTCATCTAATCATATGAAAAGTGCTGCAACACATGTTTGGATTTCAGATGAGACCTAGGTTCTTTGGCAAATTAAACTCCTTTAATGCTAGGAACCATTATAAGTTCTGTAATGAACTTGTTGAACCAAACAATCACCTTTGCAGCTTCACTTATAGTTATTTACTATGTCTTTGTCACTAAATCAGCAACTCCTTGCTGTTTTGAACTTTTCAAACTCACTGCAGCACCGTTCAAGGTAATCATATTACCTGAAACGGATATGCTGTTATCTTGGTTAGGCTGAACAAACTTGAGTTTGTTAAGCCCTTTAGTTTTATATCAGACTCATCATTATAAACTCTTTTCTAATATTCTTCTCCAGAAATGAACTGATATCTGCTTATCATACATAAGGAATATCAGGTCAAGTACATATCATCCTGTACATGATAGATCCTATTGTTGAGGCATAAGGAGTCTTACTTATACGGTCTCTCTCTTCAGGTGTCTTTGGGACCTGATTCTTCTAGAGATGTATTCCATAACCCATTAGTATGAGCCATTTCTTGGAATCTTTCATGCTAAACTTCTTTAGCATAGAATCAATGTATATTCCTTGGGATAAGCCAAGCATCCTTTTAGACCTATCTCTATAGATCTTTATCCCCAAAATATAGGATATTTTTCCCAAGTCCTTCACGGATAAGTGTTTTAGACAACCACATCTTTACTGATTGTAGCATCGGTATGTCATTCATTATTAGTATTATATCACCATATAATACTAGGAATGTCACAGTGCTCCGACTAACCTTTGTACACACTTGGTTCATCATCATCTTTGATAAAATCAAACTCCTTTGATTGTCTCATCAAAATGGATGTTCCAATTTCGAGAAACTTGTTTCAATCCATAATTGGATCATTGTAACTTACATATTTGATTTACTCCATCTATATGGAGACAAATCCTATGACATGCTTATAATCTGACTTGTACGGTCGTAGCACTGACACGTGGAAAACATTGTGTATGTGCGCTAACTCTGGAGGTAGAACCACTTTGTATGCCACTTCCTCAACTTTCCTTAATACTTCAAACGGTCCAATAAATCTAGGACTTAATTTACCTTTCTTTCCGAACCTAATTTTTCCCTTCCATGGAGACACTTTAAGAAACACATGACTTCCCACCTCAAAATCTCGACTTTGCCTATGCAAATCTGCATACTTTTTCTGTCGATCTTGGGCTGCCACTAACCGGGTCCGTATCAACCGGACTGTATCCGCCGTCTGTTGAACCAGTTCGGGTCCTAGCAATTGACGTTCGCCCACTTCATCCCAACACAAAGGAGTCCTACATTTTCTTCTATATAAAGCTTCATAAGGTGGCATTCTTATACTTGCGTGGTAACTGTTGTTGTACGCAAATTCCACCAAAGGTAGATGATCATCCCAACTCCCTTTGAAGTCCATAACACAGGCCCGCAACATATCTTCCAAGGTTTGTATTGTTCTTTCGCTTTGACCATCGGTTTGAGGATGGTAAGCCGTACTCAACCTCAATTGTGTTCCTAATCTCTCTTGTAGGCTTCTCCAAAAATTTGATGTAAATCGCGGATCACGATTTGACACAATTAACACTGGTACTCTGTGTCTTGATATTACTTCTTTAATGTAGATTCTAGCCAATTGATCCAAATTGTATTTGATCTTAATTGGCAAGAAATGGGTCGACTTTGTTAGTCTATCCACGATCACCCATACAGCATCGTAACCCTTTTGAGTAGTCGGAAGTCCTACTACAAAATCCATGGTAATATGCTCTCATTTCCATTCTGGAATTTCAAGAGGTTGTAATAGCCGGTCTCTGATGCTCAGCTTTGATCCGCTGACACGTCAATCATCGGCTTACATAATCCGCAATTTCTCGTTTCATGTTTGGCCACCAAAAATGCTTTCGTAAATCTTGGTACATTTTCATACTTCCTGGGTGAATTGAGAATTTTGAATTATGTGCCTCTTGTAATATCTCCTCCTTTAATTCAACGACTGCTGGTATCCAAATTCGCCCCTCAAATCTTAGAATTTCATTATTATCTATCTGAAATTTTACTTCATTACCTGAGGTAATCCTATTCCTTACCTGGATACATTCATTATTGGCTAATTGAATCTCCTTCACCTTATCTAACAACGTTGGTTGCATCTCCACAACAAATAACATCTCATCTGTTTCAGAGGGCTACCTCACTTCAATTTCCAACTTTGTCATTTCCTGAATTAGTTCATCCTGAACAGTTAATTTCATCAACTTTTCTCTCTCCTTTCTACTTAAGGCGTCAGCTACTATATTAGCTTTTCCTGGATGATAGAGGATTTCACAATCATAATCCTTTATCAATTCCAACCACCTCCTTTGACGCATGTTCAACTCCTTTTGCGTGAAGATATATTTCAGACTTTTGTGGTTTGTATATATCTCACATTTTTTCCCATAAAGATAATGTCTCCATATTTTTAATGCAAAAACTACTGCTGCCAATTCAAAATCATGCGTCGGATACCCCTTCTCATAATCTTTCAACTGTCGAGATGCATATGCAATAACCTTTCCGTTTTGCATAAGCACACAACCTAATCCCTTATGAGAAGCATCACTATATACCACAAAATTTCTAGTTTCATCAGGCAAAGTCAACACTGGGGCTTCACTTAGCCTTTTCTTTAACTCACAAAAACTTTCTTCACATTTATCGGTCCACACAAACTTCACGGACTTTCTAGTTAAATTGGTTAGCGGAGTTGCTATCTTAGAGAAATCTTAAATAAATCGTTGATAATAACCCGCTAAACCTAAGAAACTTCTTACCTCCGTGGGTGTCTTTGGTTGTTCCCAATTAATTACAGCTTCAACCTTTGCAGGGTCCACAGAAATTCCATCTTTATCAATAACATGACCCAAAAAGTGAACTCTTTGCAACCAGAATTCACACTTCGAAAATTTGGCATATAACTTTTCTTTTCTCAAAGTTTCCAACACTATTTTTAAATGATCAGCATGCTCTTCCTGAGACTTAGAATATACCAGAATATCATCTATGAACACCACTACAAATTTATCGAAATAGGGTTTAAAAATCCTATTCATCATATCCATGAATGCCGCTGGTGCATTTGTCAGTCCAAACGGCATAACCAGAAACTCGTAATGACCATAACGAGTTCTGAATGCTGTTTTCGGCACATCCTCCTTTCTTATTTTTAACTGATGATATCCTGACCGAAGAGCAATCTTTGAAAAATATTTTGCTCCCTTCAACTGATCAAAAAGATCATCAATCCTTGGCAACGGGTATTTATTCTTAATGGTCATCTTATTTAACTCTCTATAATCAATACATAACCGTAAAGTTCCATCCTTTTTCTTAACAAATAACACTGGTACTCCCCATGGAGACACACTCGGCTGAATAAACTTCTTATCTAATAGCTCCTATAGCTGTTTCATCAATTCTTTCATTTCCACTGGGGCCATTCTATACGGAGCTTTAGATATGGGAGCAGTTCCTGGTGCTAAATCAACCACAAATTCGATTTCCCGATCTGGAGGAAGACCAGGTAAGTCATCCGGAAACACATCGAGAAATTCGTTCACTACCGGTAGTCCTTCCATTTTCATCTCACCTTTTTGGGTATCAATCACATGCGCTAAGTATCCCATGCCTCCCTTCCTTAACGCCTTACTAGCTTGCATGACTGACAGACAACTAAATTGTCTTGGGAATTTGCTACTGTGACGACCCCGAATCCGGGTTCCTTGAACCTCGAATCCGGTTCAACACGAGTACAACCTTTTCCTTATTGTTCATGAATTATAACAATATTATAATTGCTAAATAATCATTTATTTACAATTTTACAACATCTCTTTCTATTCCAGAATCGAAATCTTTATACATTCCTAGTATGTCTTAATATCATACATGATACGACATTCTATTACAATCAATTTGAGTATCTAAGACTCATAATACATACCAACCAATTCTTATACTACACAATCATTTTACCTGTCCAATTCGGACTGATATCTATAATGGTCGTGCTAGACCTTCAGTGAATGTAATATGCATTCCTGTTTCTTGATCCTTATCAAGACTTCAAATACTTGTACTATCTGAAAATGTTGGTTTAAGCAAGAGTGAGCACGATGGCTCAGCAAGTTTAACAGTTACACATAACACATTACATGCTTCACATATACTCTGCAATTTATACTTACATCATGCTTTTCATGCATTTCAGTTTATGTCATACTGCTCATGCCTCACATATAACATCTAGCAATTCATGCTTCATATTTATACATAATCTACATGTAATCATACCTCATGCATATCACAATTATCATCAATATCTTTCTATTAACAATTTAATATCACATCATAGCATGTTAAGGCACATAGGAGCAAGTTCTGGAAAACTTGCCTGGTCGCTTCTACCATTTACGCTTATTTGCGTCATTTGATCAACCTTTTATACATGGATGCTCTCCTTTCTCTTGACATGATCTTGGCTTGTGACTCCTCATTAACCATCCTCTAGCATTTTTCCATGGTGGATCATCAATCTCCCAAAGGTTTGCTTCACTTTCTCTCAAAGAGCTATCATTCTTTTCTCTCTAGAGTTCTTACAAAATGACTAACCAACATAGCAAGAGAGTGGAGTACTCTATTTATAGGACTTCTCTAGACTTGCTTAACATCTCTAATCAACCAATGCTAGTAAATTAGAAGCTTAATTCATGCTTACTATTACCTTGAATGACTAGCTTGATTGACTTCCATGAATGACATCCATCACATAACTTATCAAGCAACCATTTGTGTATAACACACTCAACCACAAAGCTAGCTAGACACCCCATTAGGGCCCCACTAAATCTCAGCAAAAATGGGATTTAATCACCCATTTTTGGTTTATTTTTATTATATTTATTATACATATATACACCAATTGATATATATATATACATATATATAATGTTTGACCAACATTTTGACTTCTTATTGGGCTTCATTTTGGACTTAGGAATTAATATATTGGGCTCATCCATTTAATTTGTTTGGGCTCAATATTTTTATCACATTGGGCTAACATTAAATACCCTATGTCACATTTAACTAAAACAAGCATTGGGCTTGATTAATTATAACTTGAATCAATGTTAAATTAATTACAAGAACTACTAGGTTAATTTATTAGACCTAGTTCAAAACCTCATTTGGACTTATAATATAATCCAAGTACCTCATTAACTAAACACATTAATCTAATTACATAATCCAATTAGATTTGCTATCTATAAGTCCATTGGACCTCTAATTGAGTTAGTTTACAAAACACTAACACTTAACATAGTTTGGGTTTAATTTATTAAAACCCTAATAATGCTCATACATACAAGCACTTCTATTAATTTTCAACATTATGTTCCACCACTGCGGCGGTGATTACTACCGCTGCGACGGTAGTTCAAATTTTACTTTCCAGAGAGTTTCACCGCTGCGGCGGTGAAACCTACCGCTGCGGCGGTAGTGCTAATTTTCAAAACTCTAAAACACATTAATACAAGTACTTTGACTTGATTAAATTAAATTCATTAACTACCTTTTATCATTAACTTGGGTTTATAATATAATTACCCATACCCATATAGTTATTCCTACATTGGGTTACACATATAATCCTTTTGGCCTAGTCCACTAGTAGTAATTAAATTACTTGGACTCATAACTAATATAATTAACTTAATTAATTATATTTTACAACATTCCTTCTTACTTTATATTAAAACTAATTACTTTATTAGTTTTGTTGAGTATTAATTACTCATCTTTTTATTTGGCTAACAAGCACACTTTAGGTATATATATGTATTCATATAATCACCTTCACTTCTCAATTGAATTTATTTCCTTAATAAATTCTCTGCATGCATCATTAAAAATATTCTTACATTTAATTTCTAACAAATCAATTATGTTAAAAAAAAAAAATGTTTACCCATTTTCTACACATCTTACTTCTCAAATTCTAGGTTTTAAACATTAACCTTTAATTAAATCCATTAAGATCTTATATAAAATCTTGAAAATATCTGGGATATTACAGCTACCATAAAATACTATTTTCGACTTTTTAGGAGTCTGTAAAGTTACACACTTCCGTTGACAATCAATCATCGCTTTATAGTTATACAACCAATCCATCCCTAGGATGACATCAAATTCCCCAAGACGTATTGGAATTAAATCCACATACAACTTATGTTTTCTTATCACCATAGGGCAATGTTTATGCACATGATTAACAGGTATCACTTCCTTATTTGCAATTTCTATATTCAAGGGTTATTCTAAGTTTTCATGAGTCAACCCTAATCTTCTAGCAAATTCATCAGAAATAAATGAGCACGTAGCACCCGAATCAAAAAGCACACATGCATTAGTATTGCAAATTGAAATGGTACCTGACACCACATCTTTTGATTTTTCCGCATCCTGCACCGTCATATTAAAGGTTCGAGCGGTAGGACGACCTGGTGGAGTTGGTGCGGGGAGTGTCAGTTTCCCTCCACTTGTTACCTCTGACGTCTTCTTTGGACAATTTCGAGCAAAATGATCTCCTGCTCCACAGTTATAACATCTGATTTTCTTCAATTTTAGGAAATTTGGTGCAATATGTCCCTCTTGCTGACACTTATAACATACCTTTTTCCCTTTTAAACAAATCCCAGAGTGATTCTTCCCACAACTGCTACACGGCTCAACTTTCTTCTTTACATCTCCGGATTTGCAATCTTTAAATTCTGGTGGTCCAGCTAGTTTAAAATCTTTAAAATTTGCAAAATTTAAGGGTTGGGTATTCTGTTCAGCAAGAGCTGGGTTCCTATTTTGCATTGCACCTGCTAGTAAATCTACTAACCTTTGCACTAGATTAACTGGGACTGTTTCTGGTTCTATTCTTGTACCTGTCCCAGTAACTTCATTCACTGATTCTTCTTGTGCTTTTCTAGTACCTCTCTTTGGCGGCATTCTGAAATATAAACTTATATTAATTTTCATTACTATTTTTACAATATAAAATTTAAAACTAGCAATTTATATCAAAACATTCCAGCCTTCCAATATTTACATTAACAACCAACTATTTTACAAGATACGTACATACCCCAGATCACACATACATCCTATTTACATATCATATCCCTGTTATTTACATCAAAAGTAGGGTTTCATACTATTTATATAACATATATATCTCAGCATCACACTATCCCACTTTCCACGGATTCATTGTTCTTCTCATCGCATCTTCAAATTCTTGTCTTATAATATTGATCGCCACATCACGATCAATGTCTCGCCAATACTGACCTTCCTCTACTCGAAAACATCGAATTCTGTGTTGTGCCCTTTCCGATGCGCATTTAAAAGCATACTCCATATCATCCATTTTTACTTGTTTAGCTCTCACCTCGTTTTCTGTGAGGCCTACCTGCCTAGTCGCTCTTCCCCAAGCATTCTCAATTCTCGTCCTATCTGTCACCTCTCTATTCAACCTATCAACCAGAATCTGTCTTTCTATAGACAATTCTTCTATTCTATGTTCGGCTTGGCCCAGTTTATTTACTGCCTCATTTTTCTGGTGGGTGAGGACCTGGAGTTCTTCCTCTCTTTGTTGTGACACAACATTTTGAGCTACAGCTTGGGCTTCTAATTCTTGTACTTGATGTGTAAGATCGGCCACCTGAATCTCTAAACCATTTATAGTGTCTATGGCATTAGCTATTAACTCTTCATTTGGGTCTAAGTTTTCGGGAGGAGTACCTTTAGAAAACCCTCCTAATCCTTCTTCTTCTTCTTCATTTACCTCCATATGTTCTTCTGGTTCAAAATCTGGTCCATACTCTGACCCTGGCTCAGACACTGGTGGACTAGCAATTATTCGCTCTGGTACTACATGTATATCCCTAACCTCTTCCTCTTCAATCATAGTCCCACTTGGTTCGCCTGCCTCCGGCATCCTATAAAACAACAATACAATAATCTTCTATCAACGTTAATCTAATCATTATACAATAACTTTTTAAATAATTTATTGACTTTTGAACGTTCTAAATTCCCTATTTCCCCTTTTTCCTAAACTCGATTTGAGTTGCATACTTATACCTAAAGTTTTCCCTCACCTATAGTCTTAAATCTTTCAGCTTTGATACCACCCTGTGACGCCCCCAAATTCAAGCTCCTGGAACCTTGAATTTGGTGTTCAGTATTCATAATATCGCAAACATTAATCACTACCCAGAATTACCATTAATATACATTACATATGCTAATATCCAACGTAAAACAAAATACATCCCTCACACACCCAGGGTCATTAACCTTTACATACATGTAACATTACTAAGATAACATTTCCTATCTACAGTCACAACATAGATTTAAGACTACCGGCTGGGGACAACACATCAATTTCTTCAGTCCGATATCTTTCCTTTACCTCTGTCTTTCTTATCTAGATTCTCGGGTTTTACATCTTTGTCTGCGACATTTTAAGCAAGTAAAAGTGAGCAACTAAAGTGCTCAGCAAGTATAATGAACAGAATAACAATATATTATGAGGATCAGAATTTATATCAATAATGTAACATTAATTCAATTAAAACGAAAGAGAATAATTGCAGGAATTATCTTTTGAAACATGAAACAAATGAATTAAACTGAGGGTCACAAGACCATTGAACATAGGTTAATCAATATTAATATTGATAACCCGTTTATGTCATAAAGACCGTAAAATCTTAAACCCGTACTCGAGGTGATCAGCCTCTCGTACCTATGACTGTGCACATCATATTACCGCATATCACGGGGGATCGGAGTTTAAAGCTTCCGATAAGCTATACCCTTGGAATAGGGTTGTTCATCTCAGTTTCTAGGAGTCCGCACCAATTCAATTTGGTTTGGCTCGGCATTAAACAATATAGAGTGATTTGAAATTTAATTGTACCCAAAAGTCTAGCCGGACAAGTGGCATAGACTTACAATCATTAACTCACTAATCAACAATTATGATTCGTTATGGATGGCAATGAAAATGAATGTGAATAACTACAAAGATTTTAACATTTTTATTGAACAATTCACAATATCAATTGAGTTCAACATTCACGGAAGTGGGATAATGGCAAAATTTGGAAAATAGAGTTCAATAAAGATTTTAATGTCTAACATAAAATTAAAAGTTCAAAGATAGGGTTTAGGAACTTGCCTCGATATCCGTTTACTATGTTAACTGCTAAATTTTCCTTTCCTGAACACCCTATAATAATAACATAATCAAATAATAATAATTTAGTAACTCACGATATTAATTTATATAATTAATATCACTCTTAACCTAATTATTCTACCCATCGCCTCTATATGGGTATCTATAATTAATTATAACCTAATTTGGTTATAATTCTAGTTATGTTCTTTTAAATTCCTATTTTTAAACCTTTAATAATTAATTGGAATTATTCCTCAAAATTGGAAATTTGTTAGATTTAATTTATAAAATATTTTTATATATTTTTCTGATTTTATATAATTTTTACATAATTTTTATCAAATTTTAAACATTTATTTTAATTAAATTCACTTTCAATGGCATTTTCGTAAATAACTTGAAATTCGGAAGCAGGGGCAAAACGGTAATTTCGCGGAAATTCTGTCGGTCGCGCATGGCGCGCGCCCAGCCTTCCGCGGCACCAAACAATGTAGTTTGACCCTGCCCTGGAAAATCAGCAGCCGCGCATGGCGCGGCCCCCCGTCTGGCGTCCCAAAACGACGCCGTTTTATACCAACCACAGAAAAAAATTATGGCCACCGCGCCATGCGCGGTCGGCCTTATTTTTTTTTTCTTCTTCCTGGCGATACAGTAGCCAGCCGGAAGAGTAATTTTCCCATTTTTGATCAATATTATTATTTATTATATATATATATATATGGATTTATCTTGCCCAACTTTGAATCACTTTTAATTCTTCCACTGGATTCCACCGACTTACTTAAGTCGGTGAGAAAAATTTCCATGCATGCGTATTTTTAATACATTATGCAATTAATTTGAGTAATAAATATTTTATAAAATATATATAAAATATTTATTTTAATTTACCAAAACTCATAAAATAATTTATAAATAATATTCACATATTTTTAATGTACATTACTTGATAAATTTTGTACACGCATAAGGACATACATGTAACTATATGAAGTATTTTATACTTCCAAAATTAATAAAATAAATTGCTTAACTTAATGAAATTAATTTTTCTATGTTTCAACTTTATTACACATACATTACGTAAACATACATGTATTTTCTATTACTACATAATATATACATAAATTAATTATTATATACATTATATATTATAGCAATTTCTCTTACATGCATAATTCATAAAACATTATATCTCATAAAAATAGAAATAATTCTTTTTTTCACAAACATTATTTATTTTATTTAAAATAATAATCATTCATATTTCTTTATTATTCTTTTCACCACTTTATATTATTTTATATAAACTATACAATATAAATTTTGTATAATTTATATAATTATTAACCTTTTTTATAATAACTTTATTTTCTTGTTTAAATTATATATCACCCTCATATAATTTATATAACCAAAATTCCTTCACACATAATTATATTTCCTTATAAAAATATATATATTTATTTCTATATATTTTATATATAATTCCTTTCTTAATAATCTCCAAATTTCCTCATAATTATAAATTAATCCACGATTAATAATTTTGACTTCATCAATTACCTCATTAACTTTAATTTAATTCAAGATAAATTTTCAATATTCATCCTCTTTTCATTAACATATACCATTAAATTAATAACTGTAATAAAAATATACATCCATGATTAATTTACATAATTCACATTAATTGCTTAGTTTAAATACTAAAATACACACATTTTATTTATTTAAACTTTTTACACGTCATAATATCCTGGATATTACAATTAATCATGAATAAAGAAATGCCTTGATTCTTTTATTAATAAATAAAATAGATTACAAAGTATATGCTTATCACTTCAAATGTGATTGGCTTGAGGGCATACTACTTTCAATCTCCCACTTGCACTAAAGCCAATCGCCCTTTGGTATTCCTATACCATTCTTCTCTAAGTGGCGTACAAAATTGCTTAGTAAATGCTTTAGTTAATGGATCTGTAATGTTGTTCTAAGAGTCTACCATCTTTATGGTGTCATCTTATTTTCAATGATTCATCTAATCATATGAAAAGTGCTGCAACACATGTTTGGATTTCAGATGAGACCTAGGTTCTTTGGCAAATTAAACTCCTTTAATGCTAGGAACCATTATAAGTTCTGTAATGAACTTGTTGAACCAAACAATCACCTTTGCAGCTACACTTATAGTTATTTACTATGTGTTTGTCACTAAATCAGCAACTCCTTGCTGTTTTGAACTTTTCAAACTCACTGCAGCACCGTTCAAGGTAATCATATTACCTGAAACGGATATGCTGTTATCTTGGTTAGTCTGAACAAACTTGAGTTTGTTAAGCCCTTTAGTTTTATATCAGACTCATCATTAGAAACTCTTTTCTAATATTCTTCTCCATAAATGAACTTATATCTGTTTATCATGCATAAGCAATATCAGGTCAAGTACATAATATCCCGTACATGATAGATCCTATTGTTGAGGCATAAGGAGTCTTACTTATACGGTCTCTCTCTTCAGGTGTCTTTGGGGCCTGATTCTTCGAGAGATGTATTCCATAACCCATCAGTATGAGTCATTTCTTGGAATCTTTCATGCTAAACTTCTTTAACATAGAATCAATGTATATTCCTTGGGATAAGTCAAGCATCCTTTTAGACCTATCTCTATAGATCTTTATCCCCAAAATATAGGATGTTTTTCCCAAGTCCTTCACGGAGAAGTGTTTTAGACAACCACATCTTTACTGATTGTAGCATCAGTATGTCATTCATTATCAGTATTATATCACCATATAATACTAGGAATGTCACAGTGCTCCCACTAACCTTTTTACACACTTGGTTCATCATCGTCTTTGATAAAATCAAACTCCTTTGATTGTCTCATCAAAATGGATGTTCCATTTTTGAGAAACTTGTTTCAATCCATAATTGGATCGTTGTAACTTACATATTTGATTTGCTCCATCTATATGGAAACAAATCCTATTGGTTATATCATACATACATCCTTTTGTATAATAAGCTACAACTACAAGTAAAATCTGAATTGATATATGCATTTTCACTAGTGAAAAATTTCATTATAGTCAACTCATTGACCTTATTTGAAATCTTTTTATCACTAGTCAGGTCTTAAAGGTCTCTACCTTGCCATATGTTTTAGTCTTTCTCTAAAGACCCATTTCGGATTTTATGATCATCAGTTATTTCTCTTGAGTATCTAATACTCATATCTCATCGTATGTAACTGAATCATCATCCACTATGATGCGTACCTCATCATCATCATCTATGATGAATCCATACCATTCAGGTATCTTCGGTACTAAATCAGGTTTACGACTTGGTTGTGGTACAATAGGTTTATTTACTTATACAGATTCCTTCAATTGATCTCTAGTGTTTTGTGGTTCTTGAACTTCTTCAAGATCTATTTTACTCCCACTAACCCTTTAAGGAAAACTTCTTTTCCTATAAGGCAATGTGTTTCAACAAGCACTTTTTAGTTAGTCGGATTATAGAAGTGATTGAAAGTAGTATGCCCTCAAGCCAATCACATTTGATGTGATAAGCATATACTTTGTAATCTTGTTCATTTATTAATAAAAGTATCAAGACATTTCTTTATTCATGATTAATTACTAGAATTAATCAAATGGATAAACCCATAGTTTTCGAGCAATGCTTTTAGAACCATGATGAGGATCATGCTAATGAGATCTAAATTCAAGATAGCTCAAAACTAAAACTGTTCCTAATCGTTGGATCACTAAAAAAGGGATTAGTAGATCCGGATAGATTGGTACATATTATGCTTGCTCTTATGAAGAGGATGATTGATCTCATAATCATTTGTGTAGAGACACTAAAACAAGTATGTAGGTGCTTATTAGAGAATAAGTTCACTGAACGTGACTCGCTCAAGGAACACCTAATGGAGTCTTACTTGTCTGTCAATAGGAGTTCCTTTTGTGATAGTAGTACAAGTGATCCTTGGACTTGAGATCATCATAGTATCTTGTGTATGATGAATTATGTTTTGACATATTCCTTAAAACCTTTAGGGTGTATCAAAGGGTATGATCGGATATAATAAGTCATACATGGAGATAGGTGAATGATCAACAAAGAATCTACCACTTCTAGTAAAAGAAGCGAATGTCCTATGCGATTCGATAAATGACAACTCAGTAGTCCTTGGCCAAGGCAGAATGAAAATTAGAAAGTAGTTTCTAATTTACATTAATTAGAGTTATTCATTTAAGGATCGAAATGCATATAATCAAATAAAATAAGACTTGACAGTTATACCATGTCTTATATTTGATTGGGACGTTGTGAGGTAGAAGGATTGAATTATACGGTAACTATTCGCTGAATAGGTTCTTTTGTGATTAAATATTGAAATCTATATTATCTGGAAATTCGTTGATCGCTAAGGGGGTTTACCCTTATTATGGAATAAATATTATTTATTTAAATGAATTAAATAGTTTAATTTATTTATATAAATAAGATTAGAATAGTTCTAATTAATTTATTCTATAACCGGTTTAATATGGAGAACCTAAAGGGTCACACCGCAAAAGAAAAATAATTATTTAAGAAGTAAATGGCATAATTGTAATAATGAATTAAGTATATTTAATTTATACTATGTGGATAGAATAAATTAAATAGCTTAATATTTATTATTTAGTATTTTAGAAATACTAATTATAAATTAATAAGAGGAGTGTTATTATTATTATTATTATTACTATTATCATTATTATTTAGTTCCTAAATGGTTTAGGAATTAATTAATAAGAGTACTCTCATAATTAATAATTAAGTTCCTAAATAGTTTAGGAATTATAATTATTATATTAAATCAATTAAGTTCCTAATTAGATTAGGAGTTTAATTAAAAACCCTATTCCTAAAGGTGTTAGGAGGGTTTACTAAATCTATAAATAAGAGAAGTCTTATTATGGATTAAGGTTACACACATACACTTCTATAAGTTATGGGAGAGTACTCACATATTCTCTAGAGAGAGAAAATTAGGGTTTGCCATCACCCACTTCTTGAATTACTATTATTCCTTGGTGGATCACCTCTAGAGGCCAAACACTTGGGTGGCTAACATTGATCATTGGAATCCAATCGGTGAAATTCAAGGAGAACGCGAATGATTTGGAGGTGAACTTGTACCCGTTGAAGCTTTGAGTTCTACAAGGGTATATCTCTAACTTCTTCTTTATTAATTAATAATTGCGCATAAAGGTCGATCCTGGATTATGGTTTGTAAATTTTAAATTTGATTTTACCATGCTTCCGCTATTTTATGCAATTTGATTGCGTCTATGAATATTACAAACTAACAGTGGCATTAGAGCCAAACTTTATGCGAATTATTAATTGTTTTGATTCCATATATGTATGAGTATGTATTTAAAATAATTTATTGGGCATAATTTATTGTATAAAATTATTTTTTTTAATACTGAAGTGGAACGCGGTTGTTTCGTGAATTGGATTCACGGTTGGGTTTTTTGATATATATATGGTTTCCAATGTGTCGGTACAGCAGCACAATTTATTTTTTTTTCCAGCCCACGGTTTTGGTTTGGCGAATTAAAATATATATATATATATATAAAGAAGCATCAATGTTTTGGCAGTTGTTGGTTGTTTCGGTATTAATAATATATATGTATAAGAAACAAAAAGCTGCCTACTGTTTCGGTAAAGCAGTTTTCGGTAAGGTGAATAAGAGCAACAAAGCTGCTGCAACAAATTGGATTATATATATAATTGTCCCAAAGTAAGTGTCCCGTGCACAACCAATTCCGGATGTATATATCTATATATATAGTAACCCGGTAGTTGTTATATATATATATATAATAACATAGTAAGATATATATAATATATTTTAATAACCAAAATGCAATGTATGCACTGCTTTCGGAAATTGAAGCTAGTTTTCGGTAATTTGGATATTAGGCTGTACGGTCATGTAATATATATATATATATATATATATACACACACTACCGATTAATATATGTATATTATTAATATATATGATATATTTATAATATATATTAATTAGCCAAACAGTTTGGTAATTTTTGTGCAGATTTTAAAATTTCAAAATAAAAGAGTTTATTTTGGGCAATTTTAAAATAATAAAAATAAATAGTTTATTTTTAAATAATTTTATAATTAAAATAAAAGGTTTATTTTAAATATGAAATTTGATTTCATGTAACTTTAAATTGCCCATTAAATGATACCAATACATATATGGAATGATTTATTTAATTCATGAGATGAATATTATTTATTGATATATATGTTGATATATATGATAATAAATGGGATTGATTATGGACTATTTGACCAATGTGATTGGATTTTAATTTTAAATGGATGCATGAATGAATGAGTTTTATAAATGGGGTCTGCGTACCTCGTCTTTCTAATTTTTCTTATGTATAATTCTATCTCCCTCCTATGTACTTCCCCTTGACTGTTGATCAAGGTTTCTTATTTATTATAAATAATTTGTAATAGGATTAGTTAGAATTATTTTGAAGAATTGGAGCCAAGGAGCAAGGAGCGCATGAAGACTCGTTTGTAATGGAGCCCGAATTTAAATGTAATAGTTACATATAATTTAATTTATTCTTGCACCCTAGGTTTGACCTTTTTGTTCACTTGGTGGCTCTAGTGAACCAAATTAGAATAAAAGTCCATAATCAATCCAAGTAGAATATAGTATTTTATATGTGCATGCTTATTTATATATATTATATATTATCCAAACATGCTTCGCATGTTAAATAATATGACGCGTATTTTATATATATATGTGCATGCGCGCTAAATAAGATGAGACAATTAATATTAACAAACCCCTCATGATGTAGAATAAATATTATTTATAAAATGAATTAAAATGTTTAATTCATGAATTAAAAGGAGTTTAATTCAATTCAATAAAATTAGAATTGTTCTAATTTATTTATTCTACTACTAAAATATTAAGTTGTAACGTTCAAAGATATTTGGAATATCGAACGTCGCCTTCTAGCATGATAAAACGATAGAGTATCAAATAATCAATATACGTTTGTTGTGCACACACAAGGCTTATATCGATCATTTGAGATGTTGTTTTATCACATTTGATGCTTATAAGGAATTGAACATTACTGTTTTGTTGTGCACACACAAGGGCAGTATTTTTCTCTTTACTATATGGAAGTGCTAGGTTTAACTTAACTTAGATAATTTTGATTTGGATGTGCACACACATGATCATAATAATCTAAGAGGCAAAATACAAGGAGTTACATGTTGATGTAATTGACAAAAGTTGTCTACCTATTTATTTATATATAGTTTGTTGTGCACACACAAGGCTATATACATTTGAAATAGGATCCTTATTCTCACTATCAAATCTTTAACTAGATTTGCCGAACTATATAAAGAGGGTAATATAGTTTGATGAAAATAGTGGGAGACACCATTTTAAATAAAGACCTAATTAACTTGGTGATTAATAAAATGAATGCATGTTAATGTTGTTATTAATTCATTTAAAGAATATTGCTATGTTTAATTCACTAACACTACATAGCATATTAGATGCTAACAATTAATCGAACCAAATTGTTCAGATTGATTAAACAAATTTGAGAAAAGTTCTCAATACTGAAAAACTAGCAAATGTCCTTAATTTGCCTATTCCTGCAAACGTTGCAACTTAGCCTATTAGGAAGATACTGTTATTTTAAGAAATAGCAAGATGATGCAAAGGTGGCTCAATGCATCACGCTCGCATCCATAAGTATCGAGTTACAGCGTCAACAAGAGAAAATTGATGCACCTACTATATTGTTGCACATTCAATAGTTGTTTGGTGAGCAAAGTAGGTTAACTAGATATAAGATATCTAATGAGCTCTTCCAATCTATAATAACCAATGGCACTACAGTAAAGACACGTGTCCTAAAGATGATCAATCCGATTGAAATATTAGGACACCTAGGTTTTGTCAAACATGGAGAGTTGAGTCAAGATTCGATCTTGCAGTCACTCGCTGACTCCCTTTCACAAATTGTTGTGAACTTTAACATTAATAAGCTTGAAGTCAGTTTACCTGATTTGCTTAAATATGTTGAATAAGTTGACAGTCACTTTCCTTCCAAGAAAGACCAAGTCTTACTAGTAGATGAATCTTCTAAGTTGTAGAAGATGGCCAAAGGTGTTTCTGAGGAGTCAGAAAAGATAGAAGGCAAAAGAAAAGCTAAACAAAGGACATAAATAAAAGTGATCCCGAGGGCAAATGAGTTTGCTTTCATTGCGATAAGCTGGGATACTGGAAGAGGAACTGCAAGGAGTATCTTGTAATAGTTAAGCAGAAGAAGCTTAGTGAAGCTTCTACTGCAAATATAGATTTGTTCATAATGAAATAGAATTTTCTATAAGTCAAGTTTCTACTTAGGTATTAGATACCGGCTGAAGGTCTCAAATATACAAACCGTTGCAGAGACTAGGCAGAAGTAGAAAGCTGAACTAAAGATAAGTATACCTGTGCGTGGGAAATGGAGCAAAAGGTTGCTACATTAATCACAGGAACTTACAGTTTAGCATTGCCTACGGGCAAATCCATTCAGTTAGTAAGATGTTACTATGTTGATTACTTGATGGATTTTGTAAGCTTGACTTACATGAAAATATTTCAAAATTGAACAAACTAAAGGCAAAGAGATGATATGGATCATACCTTCATGCAATACTGTTAACTCAGTCATGTTAATGAAACAAGACTAAACAAGTTGTATAAAGATAGGTTTTTAGAGCCTTTTGATTATGAATCAAATACAACTTGTGAATCTTGTATCATGGACAATATGACTAAATATCCATTTAGTGGACATGGAGAGTAAGTTACGGAGATGTTAGAGATGGTACACGCAGTCGTGTGTGGGACCTATGACAACAAATGCAAAAGGAGGGTATTCATTCATTACTTTCACTGATGATTCTAGATTTCGATATATGTATTTGATGGAATACAAATCCAAATCGTTTGAAACGTTCAAAAAATTCAAAAGTGAAGTATAGAAACTAAAGGCCAAAAGTATTAAAGTTCTTCGATTAGATCGAGAAGGGAATACTTAAGCAATAAGTTTCTAGATCATCTTAAGCGAAATGGTATTCTCACACAATGGACATGGTGATGATCCATGATGAGTTATACCAATCTTCCAGTATACTTCTAGGGTTATACCTTAGAAACGGTCGCATATCTACTAAATCAGATACCTTCTTATTTCCTCCTCAAGACTTCATATGAGTCGTGGAAAGGGAGGAAACCAAGTCTTAAGTATGTTAAGATTTGGATTGTCCAGCTTATGTCAAAAGGTTTGACAATGATAAGTTTGGGACAAGATCTGATAAGTGTAAACTTGTGGGATATCCTAAAGAAAGTTTAGGGTATCACTTCTATAATCCAACTAACTAAAAGGTGTTTGTTGAAACACGCTGCCTTATAGGAAAAGAAGTTTTTCCTTAAAGAGTTAGTGGGAGTAAAATAGATCTTGAAGAAGTTCAAGAACCACAAAACACTACAGATTAAGTGAAGGAATCTGTATAAGTAGATAAACCTATTGTACCACAACCAAGTCATAAATCTGGTTTAGTACCGAAGATACCTGAATGGTATGGATTCATCATAGATGATGGTGATGAGGTACGCATCATAGTGGATGATGATCCAGTTACATACGATGAGGTATGAGTATTAGATACTTAAGAGAAATGACTGATAATCATAAAATTCGAAATGGGTCTTTAGAGAAAGACTAAAAGCAGATGGCAAGGTGGAGACCTATAAGACTTGACTAGTGGTAAAAAGATTTCAAATAAAGTCAATGAGTTGACTAAAATGAAATTTTTTCACTAGTGAAAATGCATATATAAATTCGGATTTTATTTGTAATTGTAGTTCACTATACAAAAGGATGTATGTACGATACAACCAAGATGATTTATCTCTATATAGATGGAGTAAATCAAGTATGTAAATTACAACGATCCAATTATGAATTGGAGCAAATTTCTCAAAGATGGAACATCCGTTTTGATCAGACAATCAAAAGTGTTTGATTATATCAAAGACGATAATGAACCAAGTGTGTACAAAGGTTAGTGGGAGCACTATGACATTCCAAGTATTATATGTTGATATAATATTGATAAGGAATAACATATCGATGCTATAATCAGTAAAGATGTGGTTGTCTAAACACTTCTCCGTGAAGGACTTGGGAGAAACATCCTATATTTTGGGGATAAAGATCTATAGAGATAGATCTAAAAGGATGCTTGGCTTATCCCAAGGAACGTACATTGATTATATGCTAAAGAAGTTTAGTATGAAAGATTCCAAGAAAGGGCTCATGCCGATGGGTTCTGGAATACATCTCTCGAAGAAGCAGGCCCCAAAGATACCTGAAGAGAGAGACCATATAAGTAAGACTCCTTATGCCTCAGCAATAGGATCTATCATATACGGGATGATATGTACTTGACCTGATATTGCTTATACATGATAAGAAAATATCAGTTCATTTCTGGAGAAGAATATTAGAAAAGAGTTTCTAATGATGGGTCCGATATCAAACTAGAGGGCTTAATAAACTCAAGTTTGTTCAGACTAATCAAGATAACAGCATATCTGTTTCAGGTAATACGATTACCTTGAACGGTGCAGTAGTGAGTTGGAAAAGTTCCAAACAACAAGGAGTTGCTGATTTAGTGACAAAGACATAGTAAATAACCATAAGTGAAGTTGCAAAGGTGATTGTTTGGTTCAATAAGTTCATTACAGTACTTATAATGGTTCCTAGCATTAAAGGAATTTAATTCGCCAAAGAACCTAGGTCTCATCTGAAATCCAAACATATGTTGCAGCACTTTCATATGATTAGATGAATCATTGAAAATGAGACGACACCATAAAGATGGCAAGCTCTTAGAACAGCATTACAGATCCATTAACTAAAGCATTTACTAAGCAATTTGTACGCCACTTAGAAAAGAATGGTATAGGGATACCAAAGGGCGATTGGCTTTAGTGCAAGTGGGAGATTGAAAGTAGTATGCCCTCAAGCCAATCACATTTGATGTGATAAGCATATACTTTGTAATCTTGTTCATTTATTAATAAAAGTATCAAGACATTTCTTTATTCATGATTAATTACTAGAATTAATCAAATGGATAAACCCATAGTTTTCGAGCAATGCTTTTAGAACCATGATGAGGATCATGCTAATGAGATCTAAATTCAAGATAGCTCAAAACTAAAACTGTTCCTAATCGTTGGATCACTAAAAAAGGGATTAGTAGATCCGGATAGATTGGTACATATTATGCTTGCTCTTATGAAGAGGATGATTGATCTCATAATCATTTGTGTAGAGACACTAAAACAAGTATGTAGGTGCTTATTAGAGAATAAGTTCACTGAACGTGACTCGCTCAAGGAACACCTAATGGAGTCTTACTTGTCTGTCAATAGGAGTTCCTTTTGTGATAGTAGTACAAGTGATCCTTGGACTTGAGATCATCATAGTATCTTGTGTATGATGAATTATGTTTTGACATATTCCTTAAAACCTTTAGGGTGTATCAAAGGGTATGATCGGATATAATAAGTCATACATGGAGATAGGTGAATGATCAACAAAGAATCTACCACTTCTAGTAAAAGAAGCGAATGTCCTATGCGATTCGATAAATGACAACTCAGTAGTGCTTGGCCAAGGCAGAATGAAAATTAGAAAGTAGTTTCTAATTTACATTAATTAGAGTTATTCATTTAAGGATCGAAATGCATATAATCAAATAAAATAAGACTTGACAGTTATACCATGTCTTATATTTGATTGGGACGTTGTGAGGTAGAAGGATTGAATTATACGGTAACTATTCGCTGAATAGGTTCTTTTGTGATTAAATGTTGAAATCTATATTATCTGGAAATTCGTTGATCGCTAAGGGGGCTTACCCTTATTATGGAATAAATATTATTTATTTAAATGAATTAAATAGTTTAATTTATTTATATAAATAAGATTAGAATAGTTCTAATTAATTTATTCTATAACCGGTTTAATATGGAGAACCTAAAGGGTCACACCGCAAAAGGAAAATAATTATTTAAGAAGTAAATGGCATAATTGTAATAATGAATTAAGTATATTTAATTTATACTATGTGGATAGAATAAATTAAATAGCTTAATATTTATTATTTAGTATTTTAGAAATACTAATTATAAATTAATAAGAGGAGTGTTATTATTATTATTATTATTACTATTATCATTATTATTTAGTTCCTAAATGGTTTAGGAATTAATTAATAAGAGTACTCTCATAATTAATAATTAAGTTCCTAAATAGTTTAGGAATTATAATTATTATATTAAATCAATTAAGTTCCTAATTAGATTAGGAGTTTAATTAAAAACCCTATTCCTAAAGGTGTTAGGAGGGTTTACTAAATCTATAAATAAGAGAAGTCTTATTATGGATTAAGGTTACACACATACACTTCTATAAGTTATGGGAGAGTACTCACATATTCTCTAGAGAGAGAAAATTAGGGTTTGCCATCACCCACTTCTTGAATTACTATTATTCCTTGGTGGATCACCTCTAGAGGCCAAACACTTGGGTGGCTAACATTGATCATTGGAATCCAATCGGTGAAATTCAAGGAGAACGCGAATGATTTGGAGGTGAACTTGTACCCGTTGAAGCTTTGAGTTCTACAAGGGTATATCTCTAACTTCTTCTTTATTAATTAATAATTGCGCATAAAGGTCGATCCTGGATTATGGTTTGTAAATTTTAAATTTGATTTTACCATGCTTCCGCTATTTTATGCAATTTGATTGCGTCTATGAATATTACAAACTAACAGTGATACCCTAAACTTTCTTTAGGATATCCCACAAGTTTACACTTATCTAATCTTGTCCCAAGCTTATCATTGTCAAACCTTTTGACATAAGCTGGACAATCCAAATCTTAACATACTTAAGACTTGGTTGCCTCCCTATCAATGACTCATATGAAGTCTTGAGGAGGAAATCAGAAGGTATCTGATTTAATATATATGTGATCGTTTCTAAGGTATAACCCTAGAAGTATACTGGAAGATTGGTATAACTCATCATGGATCATCACCATGTCCATTATGTGAGAATACCATTTCTCTTGAGATGATCTACAAATATATTGCTTAAGTATTTCCTTCTCGATCTAATCGAAGAACTTTAATACTTTTGGCCTTTAGTTTCTATACTTCACTTTTGAATTTTTTGAACGTTTCAAACGATTTGGATTTGTATTTCATCAAATACATATATAGAAATCTAGAATCATTAGTGAAAGTAATGAATGAATACCTTTCTCTTGCATTTGTTGTCATAGGTCACATACACGACTGTGTGTACCATTTCTAACAACTCTATAACTCTCTCTCCATGTCTACTAAATAAAGATTTAGTCATATTATCCATGATACAAGATTCACAAGTTGTATTTGATTCATAATCACAAGGCTCTAACAACCTATCTTTATATAACTTGTTTAGTCTTCTTTCATTAACATAACCGAGTTAACAGTATTGCATGAAGGTATGATTCATATCATCTTTTGCCTTTAGTTTGTTCAATTTTGAAATATTTTCATGTAAGTCAAGCTTATAAAATCCATCAAGTAATCAACATAGTAACATCTTACTAACTAAATGGATTTGCTCGTAGGCAATGCTAAACTGTAAATTCCTGTGATTAATGTAGCAACTTTTTGCTCCATTTCCCACACACATGATTACTTATCTTTAGTTCAGCCTTCTACTTCTGCCTAGTCTCTGCAACGGTTTGCATATTCAAGACCATCAGCCGGTATCTAATACCCAAGTAGAATTTAACTTATAGAAAGTTCTATTTCATTATGAACAAATCTATATCTGCAGTTGAAGCTTCACTAAGCTTCTTCTGCTTGACTACTGCAAGATACACCTTGCAGTTCCTCTTCCAGTGTCCCAGCTTATCACAATGAAAGCAAACTCCTTTGCCCTTGGGATCATTTTTATTTATGTCCTTTGTTTAGCCTTTCTATTGCCTTCTATCTTTTCTGACTCCTTAGAAACACCTTTGGCCATCTTCTTCAACTTAGAAGATTATTAGTAAGACTTGGTCTTTCTTGGAAGGAAAGTGACTCTCAACTTATTCAACATATTTAAGCAAATCAGGTAAACTGACTTCAAGCTTATTAATGTTAAAGTTCACAGCAATTTGTGAAAGGGAGTCAGCGAGTGACTGCAAGATCGAATCTTGACTCAACTCTCCATCTTTGACAAAACCTAGGTGTCCTAATTGATCGATCGGATTAATCATCTTTAGGATATGTGTCTTTACTGTAGTGCCATTAGTTATTATAGATTGGAAGAGCTCATTAGATATCTTATATCTAGTTGACCTACTTTGCTCACCAAACAACTATTGAATGTGCAACAATATAGTAGGTGCATCCATTTTCTCGTGTTGATGCTGTAACTCGATACTTATGGATGCGAGCATGATGCATTGAGCCACCTTTGCATCATCTTGCTATTTCTTAAAATAACAATATCTTCCTCATAGGCTTAGTCTACAACGTTTGCAAGAATAGGCAATTTAAGGACATTTGCTAGTTTTTCAGCATTGAGAACTTTTCTCAAATTTGTTTAATCAATTCGAACAATTCGGTTCGATTAATTGTTAGCATCTAATATGCTATGCAGTGTTAGTGAATTAAACATAGTAATATTCTTTAAGCGAATTAATAACAACATTAACATGCATTCATTTTATTAATTACCAAGTTAATTAGGTCTTTATTTAAAATGGTGTCTCCCACTATTTTCATCAAACTATATTACCCTCTATATATAGTTCGACAAATCTAATTAAAGATTTGCTAGTGAGATAAGGATTCATTTTTATTTTGTTTTATTTTTTAGGTTATTAATGCATTTTAGCGGAATAGTAGAAGATGGTTGCGGAGAGCGGCAGCTGACCTCTTTTCAAGGAGGTCCTTTGCACTTAATTTTTCTTTTATTACTTACATTAAGGACAATGTTAGTTCCAAGTTTGGGGGTTTTTCTACGTTTTGTTTTTATGATCTTTTTGTATGACCTGGGTAAAATTTTTATTTTGAATTTGTAGATATATTCGCTGCAAACTCTCACGAGATACAACTCGTTCACTTGGGATAACGATGGGGTTTAAAGGCTTGTTGCACATGCTAAGTGCAATTATATTTTCTACGAAAATGGAAATTTTTTTTTTTTAGGATGAGTCACTTGAACAATAAATTATATTTGAATTTAAATTTTTGGTCAATGATAAAATTTGATTTTTATTTAACTCTTGAAAAATTGCTAGATTTTTCGTTAATCTAAATTTTAGCTTTTTATTAGGTATTATTTTGTTTGAGTTCCTTTACGTTTTTATGTACATATCCCTTTGTTTGAGCTAGTTTCAATTTAAGGGAAGTTTATATGGTTAAATGCTTATATAAGATATTTTTGAATTCTATATTTTTATTTGATCATAACTTGAAGCGAAATTTTGGTAATATATAGTTTAGGGAAGATGATTTAGGTAAATTTTGCTAGAATTATTATTGAAAAAAAGTATAAAATAGAATTTATGTGATAAGTTGAGATGGACTGTAAAACACACTCACTTATAAATACATGCAAAATGCGATATGCAGCGTAAAACACACTCGCTGGTTGGTCAAAAAATAAATAAAATGAGATTGAGTATAAAATTCATTCACTTAAAAGAAAGAAGAAAAAAAATGAAAACAAAATAATTTATATTAATAATCCTAGTGTATTTAGTTGTTTAAAAATCTTTTGATCTTTTAGTTTATATTTGTCTGTATTAGTGGAGAGTGATGTGAAAAATAAAAGTATAATTTTTTTTTGTATATTTTTGTATATATTTTATGAGGCATTTTTAATTATGTAAGTGGATCTAAGTTTTTTTCGCTAGTTTGATATATTTGGATTTCACACACACACAAAAGAGTTGCAAGTAAAGTAAGACTAATAAATAAGTTGAAATTTTAGGTTTCGCATGGTTTTGAAATTTTCTTTGAGTTATCATTTAAAAATTATTTAAGGCTAATTTTAAAATTCACATTAATTTGTTACTCGAGTAAGTTAGTTATTTGTTAGGGTCTTAGTTTTGTTTTTGTTTTACTTGAAAGCAAGCAAATGTTTAAGTTTTGGGGTATTTGATATGAATTTTATATCTATTTATTGAATATTTTTAGTTTTAATAATTTATGATTTTTTAAGTATTTTAGGCATTTGATGTATTATTATGTGTTTTTATTATTTTTATTTGATTTTGCAAGAAAAAGGAATGAAATTATAGCTCAAAGGACAAATTTGTAATTTTTGCAATGTTGGTGGCAAAATCGTAATATCATGAGGCAAGGTCGGGCGTGTCATGCATGCATGGGCTTAGCAGCGTAAAGCAACAGGAGTGATCTCGTTTGAAGGGATCAACAGAAAATTACTGGGTGCGGATGCCACGGGGTGAAGAACGGATACAATATGACACCGTTTTGGGCGTGCAGGTGAGAAGCAGGCCAAGCATGCAATGCGCGACCGCTTTAAGGATCAAAATTTGTTTGGAAACAGCGACGTTTTGCTGGGTTGAGGCTAGGGACGCGTTTAACATACGCGTTTTAAGCAGAATTCGAGATTTTCTCAATCTTTTTTATTCCTATATGGATTTTAATTCCCTTTTTGCTTAGGATTATTATTGTAACTTATAAATACATTATGGGGGACATATTTTTAGGGGAATTAACATAGATCTAACATAATTAGGATTAGAATAAATTAGGAGAATGATTATTTGAAGATCTGAAGAAGAATTCAACATAAAAAATTGCAATGATTGAAGGAAGAATTGGAGAACGTGCTTCAAATACCGATTTTATCCTCTAAACTCTTCTATTAAATTTTTATGTAATGGATTATTTTATTAAATTGATTTTTAATTAAGATTGCAATGGAACCCGATGTGTAGTTTAAATTAATTTCTCTTTTTAATTATTGATGATTATGTATAAATTGTTTATCATATTTTGTGCGTTCATGCATTAATTATCTAGCTAGTAATTAATGGGATAATCTATACAAAATTAGAAAATAGAGTATATATTTAGATCTGGATATGATAACATATGTTCGTATATTCTGCATGGGATGTGTGACACTCCCAAATTTGGATCCCTTGAACTACGGGTTCAGTGCTCATAATACTACTCTACCATTCAATCTCAACCATTCACTTTTGAATAACATAACTTAATTTATAATATTACACAACTATCACAGATTTATAGACCTTTATACAATACAAACTGACATATTACAAAATATTAGATTTACAACAATTCTACAACCATACAATTATTATTTGCTAGCCTTTCTTTTTCCTTTATCTGTCCCTAATCCCTTAACCTGTTCGGGCTTAGCTGAAATATCATGTTAAAACAAGAATGAGCATAAAATAGCTCAGCAAGTACATAAACAAGTAATGACATGATATTTCAGAAGAATGAAAGAAAATCCTTTACAATAGGGTTAAACCATTAAAGGGTTTTGTGAATAATTTTAGAATATACATAAATCTTTGCATGATTAACTTGAAACATAAATTTTGTTAGCTATATGGTCACAAGACCAATAACTCGTTAAGAATAATACCAATCATAAAGACTAATACCGCCCAATTCAGTCATAAGACTGCATTTTATTTCAGATATGTACTTTAGGTGATCAGCCTATCGTATTTTGATATTATGCACAACAGAAACATCTATCGACGCAACCATGCCATGGAATTTATATTCCCCTTTTTACCTTTGTCCTATTTTTATTAGGGTTATTCTGTTACAGCATTTCCATAGATCCCACACCACGATAATATGGGTTGAAGAACATAACAATGAATATCTGAATTCAAAATGAATTATCATATATGTCTAGCCGGATCAAGATTGACATCGACCTTTCTCAAAAACAGTTCAACAATGAATGAACTTCAAAATAACTTATAAAATACATGGCATAAATCACTATTCAAATAACTACAAAATAGAGTTCGAAAAGAACACTTGCATTTATCTTCGTTTACTCCTACCGTTAATACCTTATCCCGTTTATGTCCTACACAACGTAAATATTGGTTCATGCATTAGTTATACGCTTTACCTTGACATACAAGTTACCTTTTCCTTTACATATACCTTAACATATAACAAATTGATCATTTATATCTTTATACCTACCATATTGACCATTCTTACCAATTTATGGTTTACAACACATGTCTCTATCATATAATATTAAAACATTTCAGTTTGGATTAAAATAAAAAAATTTCAAAAACTAGGACATCTCGCCCCGCGCGAGATGTTTTACACTACACATACTTGTAGTTGGATTGCGCCCTGACGCTGACTGACTTCGCCCCCAGCGAAGTCTTCGCAGTTGCACTGCACCCCGGCGCAGTGTTTAGTTCAAAACACCTCGCCCTGACGCAGTGCTGCAGAATTTGAAAAAAAAATCATTTCAGTTTCCATGTTATTTTTGGCTCATTTTTACAAAACTTGATCACAACACATGAGTTAACATATATAATAAAGATATGACTTGCCTAAGCCTTCAAAAACATTAAAAGTTTTCAAACGATCATGTTTTTCCAAAAACTCAATTTTAGGTGCCAGCGAACGTTTTTTAAATGTTTAAAATTTACTTTTATCACCATAAACACCAAATGGCTACTAAATCGACACGAACACGTGTATTTACATGAAACTTAGCTATCTAGCTTAATTTTACCTTTAATTACCAAAAATGGCCAAAAATTAACATTTGGTAGAATTTTGTCAATTTAACAAAATTTACCCTTAAACTTATACTTGAATTTTTGAACTCTATACACCATATATATTAACACAAGCTTATTTACACACTTAGTAAGATTATATAACACCTATACGCACCTTCTAAAGTATGTTACAAAATTTGATTTGATTTACATGCACCACCTAGCCTAATATTGTGTTTTCATACACAAGTCATGCTTTTCAACCATTAATGAACTTATTATGCTATCTAGCAAGAAATTACACATGTTTTTAACATGTTCATCACCTCAGACTAGGGTTTCACCCTATCTATCAACATATAGCACATGATCTTCTTCAAACTATGTTTTCTAGCCATGAATACATGCATGTATATACCTACTACCTTTGTAGTACCATTATACCACTTAAGGTTTCATCATGTACCATACATGTAGCACATTGACTCACATAAGTCACACTTATATGCATGACTACTTATAATCTTGCATCTAAACACGTAGATTAAGAGTTTTAAGGACAAGAACAATTTTAACCTTCTTTGTGCTTTTCTCCTTTTTGCTATGAAACTTCTAAGAGTTGGATGATCCACCTTGATGGCTTGTTTCCCTTCTCTTGCTCACTTTTTCTTGAATTCTCTCACGCTTTCTAGCAAAACCCTAGCTCTCCTCTTTTTTTCTCTCTTCATTCTCACACTTAGTAACTTTGGATATGAAAATAAGATGAAACAATTTAATACTTACAAAATATATACATACATATATTGTATGTATATTTCCAACAACTAACCAAGCTTTGGTTAGCTTAACCATGGCTAGTTAAGGTCATTTAAGATAATTTCCTTCCACAATTAATGACAATTAAATCATTACACACTAAAAAGGATTCCAAAGTCATTATATAAGTTGTCAAGGGTACTTTGGTCAATAGCCAAAAATCCTAGACAAAATAATTCATATTAAATCCTATTTTGCTTATTTTTGATTCATTTCAAGTCCTTTTTCATCCAAATTTGTTTCGTTAAACTTAAATTTTATTCTATACACAAATAATACATAACTTGCTTATCCCAAAACACTTGTCACACTTCAAAATTTTAATTTCATTATTTATTTATAAAATTTATAATATTCACAAAATTACATATCAATACAGGATGTGAGATATGATTAATATATAGGATAGAAAAATACATATGTATCTTATGCAACTTTAAAGATAATCTAATATTAAAATCTTTGTTAATTTAATTCACATAGAAATATAGTGATTTATTTAGCTAAGGTATTCCTTTCCAATTTTGTTGTCTTAGTGTGAAATTTAGATTGGATTTGTTTATATGACCATTGGAAGAGACGTATAAATACTAATGAATTATCGTTTAACAATTTTATATAATTAATAAATTAAAAAGCGAGTGAAGAGATTTCAATAAAATATTAGAAAAAATTATACAATTAAGTCTTTTAAAATCTGATTTTAATCCTTGTCATTAGATTAATTTAGTTAATAATTTTAATTAGATTTTATTTTATTGTTTAAATAAAAGTAATTTGATATAAAATTATTACTTGGTAATTATTATTATTTAATTCTCTATGTGAACAATACTCTTTTTGCCAATATATTATTAGTTGATCGTGTATACTTGCATATATTTCTTAAGTAATAAATTAGGCACACACAAAGGTTTTCTTTTTTCATAGTGCTCTAGAAAATGTATTTGAGCAATTGATAAAACACACATAAAAGCTCAACTTTTAAAAGGGCAAGAAGTTCCATACATGGGAGAAAAGGTATTCCTGCACAAAACATAATAGCGGTATATTTTAACATGTGTTTTACATTTGAATTGATTAGATGGGAGGATAGTGCTCATGACATTTGTATATTTACATAAGCACTTATAAGGGAAATTTTTTAAATTTGGCACCAAACTGTTGGTATAGTCTCATTTTTTTATATTTTATTTGTTCAAATTGATGTACATATTTTATTAATTAAATCATTTAAATTAGGCAAAAAGGGTGGTGAAAAATACCCCATATAATTGTGTGAGTTATCATGAAAAAATGATATCGTTTTTGAGTAATTGAATATATAAAAAAATACACTTCCTCCCACGTTGGGTATAAGAGAATATTTTGAAGTTTCTTAAAACAACGATATTTTAGCCTAGTGTACCCTCTTTAAATTATCTTTTTGTATGTGCTTAGATAACTATTATGTCAACAATGCGGGTTATCCAAACACAAAGGGCTACATGACTCTTTATACATGACTATTTATTTGGTATCAC
The DNA here is from genome assembly GCA_947179155.2 of Hedera helix. Classification (NCBI taxonomy): domain Eukaryota; kingdom Viridiplantae; phylum Streptophyta; class Magnoliopsida; order Apiales; family Araliaceae; genus Hedera; species Hedera helix. The sequence goes on from OX359287.1 coordinate 12,484,790, forward strand.
CTCCTAGATTTTTGTCATGGTATAACAAGAGAAACACGTGCACCAAAAGAGATAAAGAAAATTTTAACTACTTGCATTCCTCTCGGAGAAATATTAGTGAATGTACATTTGAAGTATGAAAGACAAATTAGGCTATCTTGCGTGATGTGCCATTTTTTACACAAAGAAATAGTATTATTACATCAATAGTCATCCACAACTGCATAAGAAAAAAATTAGTTCACACAATGCATTTCAAGTAGCTGAGAAGGAGGGATATTGCCCAGAAGACGTCATTGTGGTGATGACAATGTTGTGCAATGGGGTAAATCTATTTCAGTTGATAATAGTTTAATAATGTAGTCTATGAGAAATAATATTGTCTTAAAAATCTCTAAATTGGAATATGATTATTGCTTATATGTGTAGAAAATCTGCCTTAATATTTTATTGCTACTTTTTAATATTTTATTAATATAAAAATAATAATTCTTACAATAGAACGTTGAATCAATATATCTTTTATTAATGTCATTTTTAATAATATTTATAAATTATTTTAATTTATATGTTATTATCAACTAAATATTCTCATAATTTGTTTTAATTTATTTTTTAATTTATAAGTCAAATTTGTGCTAAATACTTTATTTATAAATTATATCTTAAAATAATTTATAAATGATTTTAAATTTTAACTTATAAATCGTTTTAAATTATTTTAAGATAAGTCCACGCGGAACATAAAAGGATAATTTTCGAATTCAAAATGTTTTATTTGATTTGTCATTTGTCTACTGACTTTAAAAGTAGTCGATCTCATCAGCCACTAAAAAGCCACCACCAGGGACACATTTATCTACGCATCAAACTCGAGCATATATTTGCTGACCAAAATTCAATCAACAAAATCCTAGACGACGACGACGAAGAGAGGAAAAAGGGAGATGGCAATCTCATCTGCAGCTCTCAGTTTATCTTGTTCACCAATTTCAACAAGACGTACTTCAAAATTTCTCTCATTTTCTCCTACAAATTCATCCTTCTTCAAATCCACTTCTCTCTTGACCCAACAGAAAACGGGTCTGGTTCTGGGTCGAACCCGATCCCGGACCAAACGGGGTCTCTCCTGTACCTGTTTGTTTGGACTAGGGATGCCGGAGCTGGTGGTTATAGCCGGCGTTGCTGCCCTTGTATTTGGCCCCAAGAAGTTGCCGGAGGTTGGCCGTAGCATTGGCAAGACTGTTAAAAGTTTCCAACAGGTCATATCCCTAATTCATGGATTTCATTCGTTTAATTTTTACGGTGTAATTTTGCTGCTTATTGTGAGATGGAGTGTCCATTAAATAGAACATAATTGTCAATTGTTGCAAGAAAAAAGCAGGTCCCTCTAATGGGTCTATAAAATTCAGTTATATATATATATATATATATATATAACCACCAATGGCTAGGGATCATTTGACAACCGACCCATCTTCATTGTAATTGTAATACGGAAGGTCAACATTAAAAGGGAAAATTAAGTATCCTCAAGAAGTTGGATAAATTTTTTACTTTAAAAAGTCCAAAAATGGTTAGAATACTTCTCTCTCCTGAAACAAAATTTTCTATTTCTTCAACCAAATTTCAAAATTTCATATCTTTTTCGTTATAACTTCAAAATTGTCAATCTATGTCATTGGAAAGGTCTCGAAAAGATCTTCAAAATAAGATATGTTTTGATATAATTAAAATGTCAAAAGTTACAACCTAAACTTATAATGGTGTATTTCAAAATATAAAATTTTAATCTCAATTTTTGTCATTTTAGCTAGATAAAAAGATATCAACAGTGGATTTTATTTTAAAGATGTTAACAAGAGCATTTTAACGATATATAGATTAACAATTTTGGATTTATAACAAAAAAAAAGTTATTGAATTTTAAAATTTGATTAAAGAAAGAGAAAATGTTGGGTTAGGAGAAAGATTGAATATTCTAACATTTTTTAACGTAAACTGTCTGCAAATACTAATTAATATGTAAGAACTACTTGCGATTATTTAATCTTCTCATTTAATCTTGGCCTTCGTGATTGCAATGAACGGCTGAGAATGAGTTGGTTGGAAAATGATCCATAGCCAGGGATGGCTATGGATATATATATATATATTGGTGTAATATATCTTATAAACTGAAACTGTGGTAGGATAGAATTTTTTTTATTTCTATGGAATGTTGAAAGAATGTGATTTGGACGAGACTACTAGGTTAGCCGGGACCTTAGTATTTAGGTTTAGGATTGGAGGAGGTTTGGGTAGTAGAACTGGGTTGAAAATAACATATCTATGGTAGGAAATTAGTTCTGGTTGTTCTTAGTCTCTCTGTCTCCTGCAAGGTTGGGTGCTAATCTGTTATCTCACTAACTCACACTAGCCCCTGTAATTCACTCTCAGGATTATCTTTCATTTCGTTTGTGATCAGTGGCGGCTATATTACACGGATCCTTCACTTTGCCTTAAAATAACTGTGTCCGACATTCGGCACTCGGAGAAGGGTATTGGATCCTTGACACTTCATTTTAGTATAAAAGATTGACAAAATTGAGGAGTACCTATGTCGGACTCTTAAAAATATTGTGTCCAATCGGACACTCCATCCGAGTCCATGTAAGATGTAGAAATAAACCGTATGCACTAGTTTTTCAGTGCATTCTGTCAAGCTGTCTCTCAACTCTTTTTCAGCTAAAGTTAAATACGTAATCTGAGCCATTTCTTTCGCAGCGTAAAGATTGTACATTATTTCTGTCAAAGATAGTGTTCTTTATTTTTTGTTGTTGTTCATCGAGTAAAAGCCATAGTAATGTTCAATTATGATAAAAATTCAGATAATTGCACACTATATTTAAAAAACCCACTATTAAAAGGAGACCGAGATTGTTCATTCAGTATGGTAGACAAGTGAAAATTTAACAATTTAAAGCAGTTCCTACAAGCTCATAACCATAGAGCTCTTTGTAGTATATAAATTTATTAAACACGTTGTTATGGTTTAATATCAAAGAATATATTTGTATCAGCCTATCAGATTATACAAATTAGTCACTCACTGTTACTTTCATCATGCTATACTATTCAATTTTTCTGTGAGAATGATGTTGCAGTTGAACTTGAAATGTGATGCTTCAATAATCAAACAACTCTGCCCCTGCTTTTGCGGTATCTGGATGGAAACTATACTCACTTTGGCTTTTATTATCTGTGTGTTGAAAGTGCGCTGTTAAAACTGTTCTTCCTTGTTTATTTCGCCTTTACAAGATTCTTTCATTTATGATTTGAGAGGCTTAGTGAATTATTGAAATTTTCACTTCTCTTGAAACCTGAATGATAGAGAGACTGAGAAGTCATCTTTGCTTTTTCTCCTTCTAGATGCTTGTCATTTCTCTTCCCCCCTGATAGTCCTCTTAGACTTCGTGGTCCTTGGACTGCTCTGATGCTTTGTCCCACAAATCCTTACTCGTCTGATTTGCATCCAGGCTAAGGTATCATAAAAGTTCAGAACGTTTGTTTGGTCACTGGTTCTTACTAGGCATAATGCAAATTATTTATTACTAGCTCAAAAATCTTACAAGTCTTTGTATAGTACAGTGAAACACATTCCCACTTGTTTCTCTGTTGATTTGTGGCTTGGAGAGTTAAGAGTAATTCTTTTGCATTTTTGAGAAGTGGTGGTATTCTTCTTGGGATGGGTTGGTTCTCACTAATATCAGAGCTCTGGAGGTGTTTAGGCGTAATGATTCCTAAATGGGTTTGCTCTCGATCCTCCGGAGGGATTTTTATTGGGAGAAATTCGAGGTTTTTTCAAGGGAAATTTTATCCTTTTGAGCTTCTTTGGATCAGTTTACCTTTATAACATCCTTTTAGGCATATTCGCTGGGAGCTTTTAAACGGTTTGGGTTTTGGTACCTCCATAGGGATTGGAAGGCTTTATTTTATTTTTAGTTATATGCTTATTCATTCTTTTTCTTTTCTCATTTGGTTTCTTCTTTTGAGGACTCCTAATTTTGCTTTGATGTACCTCCCCTTTTAATTATAATATAAATTCTTTTTCCATCTGATAAAAATAGGGAAAGAAAGAAACTGGAAACAAGGTTTGATTGTGAGATAACAAGGTAGAAACCAAATTGTGGTCAAACTCCTAAAAGTTGCAACATGAAATTGTAAAAACCTACCAAACAAGTTATTGTATAATAAAAGCTTAGTCATGAACAAATCTATTAAAATGAAAGTGAGGTGTCTGACAAATTAGGCTGGGGTAAGGTATTCTCTTAGTTACTACTGATAAGGTCCACGGTACGCTTGCGTAAAGTTAACGCTGCCCAGATCGTTTTCTAGTCAAGTCGTATTGTGGAACACGCACAACACCTTAACCTGTCGCTTATATAGAAGTGAGAACCTTGGTACAATTGTTTGTGTAAAGAAATCCAAGTTTATTGAAATACCAACGACACCTCAACCCGTTGTCTATAAAGAGACAAGAACATTGGTATAATCGACGCTTGATGTATGGTAGAAGATGCCACATCTAACCATGTATTGTTGAATGATAAATCAAATTAAATATTAAGAAAACTAAGAACAACTTAGGAATTCTTAAAAAACCAAGAGATGAGAAGAACCTCTCAAGAATTTTATAAACTCAATGATAATCTTAATGTTTACAATAACTTTGATCTATATTTATAGTACTCTATATGTTCCTAATCCTTTAATCCATAGGAAATAACATTACTAAAGAAATCTAATCTAAAAAGGTAACAAATCCTAATTAGAATCATAAAACTACTAAAAAACATGTTAAAACGCGTGTGAAAACTTTCCCATGTCGCGACCGTGCGCCCCGGCGCACCAAAAACGCGCCTAGACCAAGAACTCTTTGCCAATTTGTGCCCTGGCGCATGGAATGTACTGGAAATCCGCGCCCCAGCCCATGGACATTTTCTGCTACGACATATTTTGCTAAAACGGCTATAATTTTTACATACAAACTTCGATTGAGATTATTCAAGATATTCTGGAAAGCGGAGAATTAACTTTACAACTTTCATGTTATAGCTTTTGACAGATTCTAGCTGAATCAAGTCCGAAATTGGCCTCCAAGTGGCTGCTATGTAAATGTCAAGCTGAAAATTCAAACACGACAACTCCAAATTTTGATCTACCAAGCCTTTATTCCAATTCCTTCCTCCTTGATTTGGGCTTGCTGAATATGTTGAGTTTAGATGTTCCACATCATATAGCTTAGCCTTCCCTCGCTTAATACCGAATTGGACTTGAATTGGGTTTGAATCGATCTCCATTTAAGCATTCTTGAACAAACTTCAGCCCATTTGCTTGAAATCTGTCCAATGATGTTTTCCTTGAACTTTTTAGCCCATATGATGATATCGACTTGAATTGGATCATCCTCGTTTGATATAACCCTGATCAGGATTGTATCAGTTACTTAGAGCTTATAATGCCAGCCTTGAAATCGATTTGGCATTTTGGCATATTCTGTTTTATACACAAATATAACTTTCATAACATTGGCGATTGCCCATTTTAGAATATATGAACCATTGCATTAGTATGTATGGCTACCTCTTTAAATTGGTCTATTTAGATGTTATGTAATAGCTCCACAAGTCCACAAGGTCTTCATGGGATCATGAAAATGCTATTGGGATTTTGAAATGGAGTGGAAAGTGTATCTTTCTGAAAGATAGGAGTCAAATTCTTTCATCTTATCTAACTTATTAGTTTTTTCTCTAAATCAGTTTTTGAATATTGATCATTAAATGTCTTGTTCTGTATTTTCACTTCTAAAAGGTTTATTATGTATGGGTTGTTTTCTTCGTCTTTATACCATTGTATTGTTAACCTTATGAAAATAATGGTAGCATGATAAATATTATATGATAAAGACGGAATGAATAAACACAGAACTTCATCAAATTTGAAAGGTCATTTGAGTCTAAGATACCAACATTTGTCTTGGGCATCGAATCTAAGAAAAAGATGTATCGAACATCTCTTGAATATTTTCTTCATTAATTCATTATTTCTGTTGAAAGACCGCTATTACAACATCTACTTAGATATACTAAAATCTGGAACCAAGTAGAACTTGGTGACCAATCAAACTTTGGGAACCAAGTTTGACTATGGAGTTGGACTTATTTTTAGGACCTTTTTCTTAAAGCTAGTTTGAGACATAATTTGAATACACACCCAACCTTAGGCATTGCCAAGGTTTGAAGCCCCACCCTCTTGGTGGGGATTGGGCCAAGATCCTTTGGATAATTTAGGATTTGTTTTAGGCTTAGGCAAACCTAAAACATTATCTAAAAGCCCAAACTACTGTCTTGTTTGGCAGCCCACTTTTATCCTTAAAGGTAAAATTGGCAAACTACCCTTGAGGTGATGGGGACTCCAGGTCAAGAACAAAGAAGAGAGTTTTTATATTTGTTATTTTGAGCGTCTATTATGTTAATGTAAAAATAATTGATGTGATTTATGTATTTTATTTATTAGTGGGGATTATAGGACATTAATTAGTGATTAGGAATTATTAATATTTGCTAAGGCTCTTTTAGTTGTTTAGTACTTTTATTATTCCTCACATAACGTTAGGGTTTTGAGTCTTTTTAAATAGCCACAAGATGATTAAATTATTGATATTGAAGTTCCTACTGTAGAGCTATTTTATCTTAGTATTGATTCGTGGAGTTGATACTCTTGAGAGCGCTTAGCAATTTAAGTGTGGAGTTTAAATTCTAGTTTATTTTAATATAGTTTTTCATTAATTCTTTATCTCAAAAATATGTCCCGCATCATTTTCATATCAAAACTTAAAGTTTATCCATTATTTGTTTTAGTTTTTGGGAGATCTTGGGTTTGAAAAGAAAAAAAAAGGTTTGTGAGAAACCATGTGGACCGAGTTACTGTTCATCAATTACTATTCATTGCGACTACTGTTTCACTGTTTTAGAGTTATTGTTTGTGTCGGAAGAGACAGAACTGCACCTTAAAAGAAAATGAAAGAAAGCAAAAAGAAAAAAGAGAGAAATTGTGGTTGTGTTTTACTGTTTTATGCCGCCTTGTTGTCTTGTTTTCTTCCATCGCTGCTGCTGTCCTCATTTGTTAAGCTGCTGCAGCCTCCTTGAGAAGGCTGGTAACCCTAATCTTATAAATATCTTGCCAAAATTACAACTTACATCCCATAGCTACTAAAGAATTGATTGCAGAAGTAAAGGAGTATATTAGATTTCTTGATAATGAAAGTGAACAAAAATACGCTATCTTATTTATATACATGGCTATAGTCATTTGAAACCAGAACAGGAAGAACTTAGATGGGATATGGTTGAAGCGCAAGACAAACTTTGAAAGTAGGAAAGTCAGCATCAAGACGAGCGAATACAAGCTGAAGCAAAGAAATGTCAACAAGTTGAAACAAAAGAATGTTAACAAGCTGAAGCGAAAGAATGTAGAAAGACGACATCTAAAATTGTGTCTATATGTACTTCTCTGAAAGATGACATCTGTCATAAAAGATGGCCTTATTGCCATGCTGACACTTATTCGATTAGTGAAAGAGAGAGAATGTTGACAATTTTGAGGCTGCAAACACTTGTGTTGCCATTGATCTTATTTCTTAGCCATGTGATGTGTCTATTAAGGTGGAAGTTCCTGAAGCTTAACATGTTGACATAGATTGTATGTCACCCGCAAATTGAGGACGACGATGAACTGGCTTTTGAGTTTGTCAACGAAGAGAAGACGATTTGATCAAGTCCAAGTTGATCATTTTACATTCATCATTACTTGCAACTTCTTTGAATACAAAATCAATAAAGCAAAATTGATAGATTATTCTTGCATGTTACAAAACTTGAGGTCGAGTTTTCTCCAACTAGGGGAGAATGATGGAGACTCCAAATCAAGAACAAAGAAGAGAGTTTTTATATTTTATTATTTGGAGTGTTTATTATGTTTAATGTTAAAATAAATGGTGTGATTTATGTATTTTGTTTATTAATGGGGATTTAGGACATTAATTAGTGATTAAGAATTATTAATATTTGCTAATGACATTTTAGTCTTTTAGTACTTTTTTTATTCCTCAATTAATATTAGGGTTTTAAGTATCTTTAACTAGTACTGATTACCCCACAAGATGATTAGATTATTGATATTGAAGTTGATTATTATCATTGCTACTGTAGAGGTATTTTATTCATCTTAGTGTAGATTCGTGAAGTTGATATAATTGAGAGACCCTAATGATTTAAATGTGGAGTTTAAATCATAGTTTATTTTAACATAATTTTTCATTAATTTTTTCTCTAAAAAATTTGCCTTTCATTGCCTAAAACATAATAAAATAAACTAAATAAAATCTAACAACATATAATCCCACAAAAAACAGTGTTACAAAAGTCTCTAGAGGGGGCGCCAACACTTGGGCGGATTAGATGTTTTCTTAGGCGGTCTCTTTGGTTTATTTTTCTATTATTTATACTTGTTATATTATGCTAAGCATATAGTAGATATATATATATATATATATATTTTAAAATTTTACATGGAAAATTTCAAAAAAAAAAAAAAACTTTTAAGGCTTAATTTTTTTTGTAGAGCTTCAAAAGTAAGAGTTTGGTTCTTGCTTAGACAGGGACTTAGGCGCCTAACCAAATCAACGTGGTAGAGGAGCGCCTAGACGGAGATTAATTGGACTTAAGATAACATATGATTCCAAATTAAATACGGATATGCCCAAGAATCACATAATTCCCGATTCAGGATTCAATCATGCTCTTTCTTAGGCTTATTGATATAGGACAAGATGGAAAGAATGAATAACCTTAAATGTATACTTAGCAAACTACCTTTGTTGGCTAAAACATAACAAGGTAAACTAAATGAAAAATTAACAGCATATAATTTTATAAAAAGATGGCATATGACTCCAAAATAAATTTGGATATGCCCAATAACCATGTAATTCCCCCCGTTCAGGCTTCAAGTATGTTCGTTCTCAGGCTTATTGATGTAGGACAATTGGTGTAATAAGTATTGTAGTTATCTATTAGATTTTGGTTTTGTTTAGCTTGCCATGGTACTTCTATACTATTGGTGAAAGGCTTGGTTTCAAAATGTATAGTTGGTTATTTAGTGATATTTCTCACCTGATACTGCTACAATGTGTTTAATGTGCTGGTAAACGGAACTCTCAAAAAGTCTACATTAAACCAACCAGTTCAATCTATTTATCACCATACTCTGAACCTGTAAAGTTCTAAAGTGGGAAGAGGATGAAACCATAAGTCGACTTCGAGTGATATGTATTGCTTTTGACTATCTACTGATTTTGACTATATTCCCCAATGTTATTACCCATCCATCTGTTGTTCTTTCTTTTTTTTTAAAAAATATTTTCTGCAAAGCTATTCAATCACTAGTATTTTAAACGTGCCATTCTACTACTTGGTTCTACAGTAAGACTGATGTAGCATGTAGCAAGATGAATAATGAATGTATTTTCTGCTGCAGGCTGCAAAGGAGTTTGAGTCGGAGCTGAAAAAAGAACCTGATTCTGCTACTGAAACATCTGAGGGGAAAGTTGCAGAAGTTATCGAAGAGGAGAAACAAGATGTGAAGGCGTCAAGCATGAAGGAGGGCTAATGAACTACCAAATGTGAAGGGTATAAACAAAAAGGGGGGCTAATCAACTGCCAACGCAATATAAGCATTTCGCCTGCCACTAGAGTTGTACAACAGGTTTAGGCCATGTACGGGACATTGTCCTTGAGATGAACCGGATCCGTCATGTTTTTTCTTGTTTGCTTGAAATTGGATCCATAATAGAGTATATGATTATTTTGCTAAAACCAAATGCATGAGAAAGTGCTTCAAGTAATTTGCTTTATCAAATCATAGAAGAAAAGTAGTAAAATTAAAAAAGGGTAAATTTTAGATGACCGTATGAAGTTTTGTCAAAATACCAAATGACCAGCCCATTTTAAAATATACCAGGTCTAATAAATTAGGTCCCAACAAAAGTGATGACAGGTGTAAGGTTGTTCCAATGCCTTACCGCAAGTCCAGATAAGGGTAGGGTTGGGCGACATTGTTTTGGCTTCTTCAAGAGAATTGTATATACGACAGAAATTAAGGTTCTTTTGGAATATTTCTAGTTCTTTCTTTTTTATTTTTTTTTGAACATCTATGCGTAGTTCCTATGCCTGTGACTGGAAAAATTCAGTTTATAACTATTTTGTAAGAAAATCAAAAAGCACATATCTAAACAGCAATAAGTGCATCGGCAAATAATAATAACAACAACAATGCTTAAATATATTTGGACGCTCAACTGTTGTCTGAGATATTGTTGGATTTTTGCTATTAAAATTCTATTTATCTATTTATTTAATATTTATTTATGTTGGATAATTATTTATTAATAAAAGTACATCATTCGTCATTTATTAAATGGTCATTTATTATATATATATATATATATATATATGATATATGTGTGTGTGTGTGTGTGTAAGTATTATATACATAAGATATAAATCATATGTAAGATATATAAATAAAGATATAATGGTTAACATATGCTAATTTGGAGATATTATCATGTAGATTATAGTATTTAATAAAGATGATTTATCTTAATGATGAAAGTTGGACTTCTAATTAAAGTACTAGTGCATTAACGAATCATGTGACAATATTTTATTTATAAAATATTTTCACATAAATACTAATTTGTGATTTTTTAAAATTTTAAAATAATAATGGATTTAATATTGTTATATATATTAATTTAATATTCCAGCTAATGAAATTACATTGTGTTAATTAATACATTGGAATGTTAATTAATATCAGGAACATTATTATTGTCAAAACATCTATATAATTTTTCATAAGATAATTTATTACTGATCGTAGAATTTTGGCCAAGTCTTTTAATATTTATTATTAAAATGATTGATTTAATTGTTAAATCAATTTATGATCAAACAAAGATAAATTATGAATTTATGAAATTAGTTTAAATATATCGGGATGTTACATAATTTAAGCATAGATAAATTAACTAGATATGCAATCAACTACGTCTTAAGTTTACCCTTGCCTTTATCTTTTTCGGAAGTTTTTGGTTTAACTACAATTTATTTCATGATATGTAACAAGTGCGAGAAACTACTTTGCTCAACAAATTTAAAATGAATAATGAAGATATATCATGAATGAATATGAATGACAATCGAATAGTTCAACAATTTAAGATAATTGATGAAATAACTGAATAATGTAATCAAAGTTCAAATAAATGATTGAATATTGATTATTTACTGTTAAGTGGTCCAATAGACTATAAACATTGCCAAAGAACAATCATTCGATCGATCTTTTTATATTTTAATCCATTAGTTTGTACTTGAATGGATCAGCCTCTTGTATACCACGTGTATGCATAATATTAAGCTCTGATCGCATCGGATAATTGACACTTATAGTCCCCTATCAAGGGTTACTTTCTCAGTCCAAGAATTCGCACCAACTACTGGTTGAGATAAATTTTTAAAATATATAACTTGCAAATGTCTAACCGAAATAATTGGCTTAGACTACTTCTAAAATAGTTCTTGGGTAAAAGAACTTCAAATGATTTATAGTTCAATATGTGACGACCCCGAATTCGGGTCCCCCGAACCTCGAACTCGGTTCAACACGAGTACAACCTTTTTCTTATTGTTCATGAATTACAACAATATTATAATTGCTAAATAATAATTTATTTACAATTTTACAACATCTATTTCTATTCCAGAATCGAAATCTTTATACATTCCTAGTATGTCTCAATATCATACATGATACGACATTCTATTACAATCAATTTGAGTATTTAATACTCATATAACATACCAACTAAGTCTTATGCTACAGAATCATTTACCTGTCCAATTCGGACTGATATCTACAATAGATATTTAGATCTTCAATGGAAGTAATATATTTTTCTGTTCCTTATTCTTTATCGAGAACTTCAGGTAACTAGCCTTATCTGAAAATGTTGGTTTAGGCAAAAGTGGGCACGACGGCTCAGCAAGTTCAACAGCTACACATAACACATTACATGCTTCACATAAAATTTACAATTTATACTAACAACATGTTTTTCATGCATTTCAGTTTATGACATACTGCTCATGCATAGCATGCCTCGCATTTAATCTATGCTTCATGTCTAACCTCTATCATGACATATAGTTCAATGCAGAACAATTGTCTTAAATCAACTACCGCATATCAACAGTTAAAATCAACTTATTGCACAAATGCACATTAAAACATCTTTGCACATAACCATGTATGAGCACATCTCAGTTTAATAACAAACTTATAATTCATGCACATAATACAACACGTTCTGAAAAACTTGCCTGGACTTGTATAACCAGCTTACGTTAATCTTTCACGTTCCTTGCACCACCTACACGGTATGTGAGATCAACGGTGCAAAATATCAGTCAAAGTTTGACTCAATACTAAATCTTATTTTAAAGATATTTATTTCTTCTTATTATTCCCTTTATTTAATAAGGTTAATTTCATATTTTAGTCTCTCTTTGACTTGACTCAGTGTTTCATATTCAACACCATAAATCTTTTGTTCGAAACTATGCAATTCTAACATTTATTAATGTCACTGCATTAAAACTTGGATCCTATATTTATTTAGGTCGATCCACCAATTAATCACTAATGGACCATACCCTTGGTTTAACTTAATCACATCATTTATCTCGATACCTATCATAATATTACCCACCTTGGATAATATTTTAAATTTTACTATCAATTGGTAATAACTTATAATGTTATTTAATTGTTAAATAACACTTTAAGTAATCATTACTATTATTAATTTATTTTTAATAATAGTTTACCTTAATCATTATTATTAATCTTTTAATAATAATTTAATTGCTTGCTAATATTATTACCCTTTAATAATATTTTAATTGACTTCTCATTATTATCAATCATTTTAATAATAATTTAATTGTTCATCAATATTATCAATCATTTAATAATATTTGAAATCCCCACGTATCATTAGTAATTATTTAATAACGATTCAACCCTTAACTATTATTACCCAATAGTTAATTACTTGTTAAACAATATTATTAATTCTTTAATAATATTCTAAATCTTTATTTATCATTATTATTTATTTAATAATGATTTAACTCTTAACTATTATTATTTAATAGTTAATTAAATGCTAAATAATATTATTAATCCTTTAATAATATTTTAAATTAATTACATATCATTATTAATTATTGAATAATGATTTAATTCTTAACTATTATTATTTAATAGTTAGTTAATAATATTATCAATATATTTTAATTACTTAATAATCTTCTTTCGATTAAGTAATAATTTATTCCACTTAATTACCATTTAATTATTATTTAATTTGAATTAAATAATAATTAATTAACTAATTATCCGAACTCATTATTTAATATTAATTAAATAATAATTAATTAATTAATTAACCTTACTTATTATTTAATATTAATTAAATAATAAATAATTAGTTTATTAACCTTAATTATCCTTTAATTATTATTTAATATTAATTAAATAATAATTAATTACTTAATTAACCTTACTTATTATTTAATATTAATTAAAAAATAAATAATTAGCTTTCTAACTTTAATATTCTTTAATTATTATTTAATATTAATTTAAATAATAATTAATTATTTATTTAACTTTACTTATTATTTAAGTGCAATTAAATAATAAATAACTAACTTATTCATCTTAACATCCTTTAATTATTATTTAATATTCATTAAATCATAATTAATTAATTACATAACTTCATATATTATTTAATATTTATTAAATAATATTTAATTAGATTATTAGCCTATTTATATACTAATAAATAGCTAATATATAGTGAATCACTCCAATAATTTCAAATTTTATTTTATAACACTTAACTAGCATGCCAATAGGTCAAATATTATTTTTATGAAATTAAAAATAATTTTCCCATACTTATTAGCAATTTTGTAAGCTTTAATCCACCATTAATTCTAATAAATACCAAATTACAAAACAAATCGGATTTTAAATTTTGATAATTTTCTTTATAAAATTTTAAGCATTTTCTCTTTTGGAACCAACCCAAGAACCGGCCTAAAAATGCCCGAACCGGCCCTACCTAGAAATCATGAAAAACCGAAAAAAACCGAACCGGCCGGTTTTTTAAAAAAAATAGGCAGATTACTTTCTGAGTTTTTCAGACTTGGGGTCTCCGACGGGAACTTGAATAAAATGAAATCCACAAGTCCGATTGAGGCCTATTTGGTATCGATGGATTCGCAACTTCCCGAACTACATTTTTCTTTCATCAAACATCAAATTTGGATTTCTTTTGGTCACGGAAATGGGCTCCAAAACGGACTGTTGTGCACAGCCCTAAAACAACGAGTGTGTTTTGGTTGAAAAATCATAACTTGCTCATTTTAAATCGGATCGAAGTGATTCCACTTGGAGAATCTTCATATCCCACGCATCTAACACCATAAATTTACGGATCATGAATCCGACTTACGGATCATGCCCAGAAATTTCGGGAGTGGCTGCCATGATTTTGGTTACTTGGTTTTCGTCGGTAAAAACTTATTTGATGATTTTGATGAAATCTTTCCACATAAATACACCCAAAAATTCATATTAAACTCACGTAACCCTAGATATATCAATCTAGCATGTTTCTACCTTTTTAGATTTTGAAAATTAGTTTTCTACCAAAGAAATTACATAGTACCCAAAGAACAATACCAAGCTAGAATATTTTATACCTTTTGTTGATTATCCTCTTTGTTAGAACTTTGAAAAGGCTTGGATGATCAATCTTCTTACATAGATAGCTTCCTCTTGATGAGACCTCCATCTTTAAACCTTGCTCCAAGATCATCCAACCATCAATGCTCACAAGATCTAACTTTCTTTTTCTTTTTCTCTAGAGTTTTTCTCTATTTTCTTTATCTCTAGCTTTTCTAGTAAAAAGACTAACAAACATAGCACAAGTGTGGGATGTTTTATTTATAGCCCTCCACTAATATCTCATTAACTTTTCTAATTCACCAATGTTGGTGAAATTAGGGCTTAATTGAGCTTACTATTGCATGAATGACCATTTGGAATGACTAGCTTGATTGACCATGGTGTGACATGTTATTTGTAATTTTCCAAGCTAGCAAAACAAGTAACCAATTGAGTATATAACACTCAATCACCAAACTCACCAACATTTAACCTTGGTCACACAATACCCAACCTTAGTTAAGGCTCATCTTATTTATATATACATATTTATATATCTCACAACAACTAACCACAATGTGGTTAACTCTCTACATTAAAATGACCTAGGTTGGTGAGGTTGGTCCACACACCCAACCATGGTCTAAACTCATCATATAAATAGATATACTTATTTTATCATTTCCTCAATTAACCAAGGTATGGTTAATTCTCTACAACATCCAACTCATGGTTACCTACCAATTCTATATTGGTGATTTATATACATACATAATTGTATCTATAATATTCTTCCTACAACTAACCCATGCATAGTTAAATCTTTAATTTATTTACTACCTAGGGTTACTCAATTAACTCATCCATAGTTAATTCTCATCATCATATTCATTCACCTAGCAATTAACCAACGTTTGGTTAATACTCTCTCTTGTCTACCAACTAGGGTTATTCAATTAACCCTACATTAGTTAATTCTCTACACTTAACAATACTTGAATTTATTCTCCCAACATATTGACCAACATTTGACTTTTAAATTTAGACTAAATATTTGGGCTACTAGTTTATTTTGCACTGGGCTCCCTTATTTAATTATTTGGGCTACCCAACACAACTCACACATCTTTATAACTTTGGCTAGGTAATTAATTTAATTGGATTACCACCACATTATATACAATACTTGCCAATATAATTTAATTGGACTTATATTAATTACCTCTTGGACTTTAATATTTGGGCTTATTATTTAATTACCCATCTTCATGCAAGTATTCTCATATTGGTCTTGTATTAAATCCATTAATGGACTCTATATAACAACTTAATAATTAAGTTAATTACTTAATTAATTAACTTCATAATATTGTCATTCTAGACAATCATTCTAGTTTTTCTATAACTTTAACTCTTAACTAATATAATTAACCTAGTTAATTATATTTCATGACTTCCCTTCTTACTTCACATTTTAAACTAATTAAATTATTAGTTTAATTGAGTATTTAATCTACCCATCTTCTTATTGGGCTAACAAACACACATTAGGTGTATATATATTAATATAACCACCTTCACTTTTCAATTGAATTTATTTTCTTAATAAATTCTCTACATGCATCATTAAAATATTTCCACATTTAATTTCTAACAAATACATTATATTAAAAAAAATGTTCACCCATTTTTCACACATCTCATTTCTACAACTCTAGGTTTTAAACCATAACTTTTAATTTATATTTAAAATCTTATTTACAAATCTTGTAAATATCTGGGATATGACACAATAATAGAACGAGAATTCAAATGCACTATATGCAAAATAATAATGTCGATGTGATTATATATAATAATTAAATCATTTAGCATATACCCGCAAAATATAACTCGAGTTTGAGTTAGAAAAACTTGCAATATGAAATAAATTTAGGGCTTAGAAACTTGCTCAATATAAATTTTGAGTAAGGATTGAGAACTTACATTGATTGTTGACTACGGTTTACTCAAATTAGATTAACTTCGTTTGATAAGACATATTATTGATAAAGGGATATTTCAATTAGATTAACACATAGTGGTTCATATTAATAACCTTCATACAAATCAATTATCACTTAATCACATAATTGAGCATTTAATAACACATTAATTATTTAACAATATTATCACTCTTGGATAATATTTTAATCACGTAAGTCACTTCCCCATGTTATTAATTCTTTAATAACATTTTAAGTGCTTCTTAGTATTTTTAGTCATTCAATAATATTTTAATGATTACTAATCTTATCAATCATTTAATAATATTTTAATTTTTTTCTAATATTATTAATTATTTAATAATATTTTAATTATGTATTAATATTATTAACCATTTAATAATATTTTATTAATTTTCTAGCATTGTTAATTATTTAATAATATTTTATAAATTCTATAATATTATTAATCATTTAATAATATTTTATTTATTTAAATTTAGTTTAATATTAAAATTATTAAAGTTATATTTTTTCAACCCATTTTGGTCATAAAAGATCAGACCCGACCCAATTATTAAACATTATTTTTCTAGACAATGGACAAGAGCCGCCGCCCTTGTTTTTAGTACAAAAAGAGGGCCGCCGCCTTGTTCCGGCAGAAACATTTTTAAGATTTGGCCTCCTTTGCGTAAACTTGAATAAAATAAAATCTACTAGTCTGGTTGACCTTAAATCGATCTTTTTGGATTCGTATATTCCCAAACTACGATATTCCATCATTGAATCGAATTTTTGGACATGTTTTGGTCAAAAAATGGGCTTAAAATGGACTATGGGTGTTAGGATTTTGACAATGCGGTATATTGACTCCAAAAATAATAAGTCTCTGTTTTAAACCATTTTTACATGAATCCAACGAGGTTTTGCTCTTAACTTACATATCTAACATGTGAAAAAGGAAAATCACATAAATAATATGTAAGTTTTAAAATATAAGGCTTCAATCTTAACTTACGATTAGGATTCCGTTGGTAAAAATTATTTTCAAGCTTTTCATTACGTTTAATATCATATATGCATATAAATACATATATTAACCACATAAAACCCTATTTTAACATGTCTAGCATAGATCTACACATAGAGAGCTTGAAACTTGATTTTCTAACATAACATCATATTTTTCACAAGAAGAGCATAAAGACTAGGTTTAGGGTTTAGTATTTTACCTTCTTGACTTGGATATTACTTTTCTTCTTTTTCCAAAGTAGAAAATGAGCCTTTAGGACATTTACACTTCTCACACTTGATTATTTAAGCCCTGACTCACTTGACTCAGTAGTGACTCAATACCCAAACTCACTAACTCACTCACTTTTTGCTTAACTTACCTAGTTAACTTATTTGAACTCATTAGCTCACAATATGAAAAGCTCTTGTAATATTTTTGAAACTTGATCAATTAATCTTGGCTTGGTATTTATAAAGGAAATAACCTATACATATAAGTGCTATAACTATACATTTTAGCTAGCATTTCCATTAGTCAAAGTTGGTCCTTGAAATAAGGGATTTTTAGTCCTTTTAATTTGGGAACAAGCAACACAAAAGTCACTTAATTGGTACACAATAGGACATTTGACCATGATCCAATTTCTACCCCATTTTCAATTAAATTTTTATTCCATAATTTTGTTAGAGTTGATGCCTTAGAGGCTAATTATTTGATGTAATTGCTTAACATTTTTGATATTATATTTGATTGAATAAATGGATTATTTTATTATGATTTCATTTACTACGTTATATAAATGTTAGCATAATAAAAGTCCTTAGACTAGTGATACGAATTATATAGCTTCAAGTATGTGACTTGAACATGAGATTATATAATTACAATTAGTATCATTGCTCTTAAATGTCCCTAGTCGAGTATCATTGTTAATGGGACAACAATGATGCATTGAGACTAGTATGTGGATTGACTGATAGCTAAATCTCATTGGTCATAAATATATGAGATATTTGAATCAATGCATATGTACATGTTAGAGAATAATGTACTGGACTGACCCACCATGAGAATTCTACATGGAGCATTATGTAAAGTGTCATAAGAAATTCTCATAGTGACAATAATGTAATAATCCTCCGACCTGAGATCACTATATTATTACACGAGAATTTATGTACTTTGATATCATCAAATGTCACCTTTAATAGGGTGGACAATAAATGTGATTATTGGGTACATCATGAATCGTGTGAGGAATATGAGTGATCTAGATGAAATTTAACCCTCCTATATATTAGGGGTGATATCCATAGGCCTCTTGATTAAATAGGACTATGAAATGCATAGCCATGCTTAAATAGTGATTTGTTTCATATAGTCTACTAATTGATCAAGAAAACTCAGATTAAATTATGAAGAGTATGACACTTTCCATGCCTCGAGTTTAATCTTGGATGTCAAGGTTAAAAGGATTAAATTGCATTAAAACATTGGTCACGAAAAAGGTTGCATCGAATCACCGATCTTATTATTATTTGGGTAGCAGTGATGCATTACTAGACGCCACTCACTGTTTATAATTTTATAATATAATTTTAAAATTATTGCCAACATAATAATAACTTATAGGGTCACACACTTAAAATGTATTTAAAAAGGAATTAATTTAAATTATAAGTATTTAAATATATCGATATGATTGATAGTATTTAAAATTACGAATTTAAATTAATAGGATAATTTATATATATGTTTATTAATTAAGTTAGATTTAATTAAGATATAATATATATAAATTTGGATTTTATTTTTCTAATTAAATTATGTTTTGGTTAATTCCTATTAATTACTATATATATGATATATCAGTAGTCGTAATCACGTAAGGAACAAAACTAAAACCCTAGCTGCTTTCAAAAAGAGGCTAGAGAGAAAAATAATTCGAAAATCCTGATCTTGGTGGCTAGTACCGCAGTTCTTTTTGCTGCAAATCGTGGGACGATTCGCGGAGCGTTCGTGTGGATACTATAGAGACGCAGTCGTTAGATTGCGTTGAGGATTCGAGGCTGCTTCAAAATTCACCAGCGTCTCCATTCAAGCTTACGTAATCGGTAAAACAAATTCTAAACTTCTGATTAATCTGTTTTTCGCATGGATCCTGGTTTAGGGTTTCAAAAATTTTTAAATTCCGTTGTTTTCACTGTGTCGAAACCCTACAAATTTGGCAAATTAAAGTTTTCTAGAAGCTTTACAAAATGGGTCAAATATTGGGCTCTTATTTTAATTATTTGGGCCATCTATGATCATTTAAATCCACCAATAAGTTGGGCTACAAATTAATTCACTAGTCTCCCAATTAAATAAAACATTGGGTTAGTTTATTTTGATACCTAGGTCACATAACAATTTTCACAAGTCCATCACTTAATTAATTGATTGACTTGTTTAGATAATTATTGAACAATCAATTTAAATTTAATTACGTAATCCAATTAGACTTGCCATATACAAATGTAATTGAATATTTAATTAGGTCTCTACAATATATCAATCCCTTGATATTAAAATCCTTAGGTTAGTCCGTTAATTAACTAAACCCATTAATTGGACTTCCTTTAATTAAATTAACTGAATGGTCAAATATTCAAACTACCTCATTAGGGTTTAAATTAATCCACATAGCAATTCACTTAATTAAAAATTAAATTCTTAATATTTATAACGTAACTTGAAATTCTTGGTCATTATACTTGTGGTGACAAGCAACCGTGTCATTTTTAGAAGATATTTATGGTTACAAGCTGCAGTGTCATGCTTAGGAAGATATTTGTGAAGGCAAGCACGTGCCACGTGTCAAACCCTTAATAACTTAAGCCATGACTAAGCACAAGCATGTGCCACGTGTCAAACCCTTAACAACTCAAGCCACGATTAAAAAACAAACACATACCACTAATCAAGCTCACAACGTACCACGTGTCAAGGACGTGCCATTAATTAATCTCACAACATGCCACGTGTCAAGCACGTGCCATGTGTTTAAACCCTAAGAAAATGAAGCGATGACTAAGCAAAACAACAAGCTACTCTAGAGAAGCTTGATAGTTTAATGTCCCTTTTAACCTTAGCCTTGAAATGCCTATAAATATGAGCCTTTACTCTTTCTTACCAATTCACAAAGCTTAGTAGAATCAAAGACCGAAAATGCTAGCACTTTAAGAGGCAAGTATTCTTGAACTTGTTATTATTGAGCAAGTCTTGTTATTTTTGAGCAAGTTCTAACTATTATGTGCAAGTCTATTTACTTTAACGCACTATTTGCAAGTTCTAAACCTATCTTTGATATGCATTTCGTGCAATAACATGTTTTAATTATGAAGATCTTTATTATGCAAGTGTTGTTTCTTTTGCACCTCGTGCATTAACATACTTGTTATCCATTTTATAGTCATTGTCGTATTTCAATTGAAAATCCATGTTAGTATTCAAGTTGAACAACTCTCTTATATGGGAAATAGTTTAAGATGTGTTACAAAACCAATCTAACTATACTACCAGTACTAATGTGGTCAATGCCTGTGATCTACAATTAAAGGCGCAATGGTATTGGTAAAAAGTATTGATGAAACGGGAAACTAATTCATTAGTTCACGGGTTATGAACCACTCAGTTTACAATATTGATAATCATTGATATCTTGTATCGAGTCATTTTGTATATATATCTTGTATATATATCTTGAAAATGTGATTCTCTTCTCATATATATATATATATATATATATATATTTGACGTGTTGGGCATTCTTATGCTCATTCTTGTAATTATATTTTAAACATTTTCAGTTATGGAAGATTACCAAAAATATCTGGCAATAAAGAGAAAGTTTAAGAGATATTTTATTATTATCTTCATTATGTTTAAGTCTAAATGATTTTTGTAATAGAAAGTAAGATCTTGGGCATTGTAATAGGATTTAAATCAATACATTGCGAGTTTTTATAGAAACTTATTGTGTAATTTACCTTTAAGTTAATGAATGTTATGAATAAGGTTACACAAGTTAGCACGAAGTTGGATCAACCAAGCAGGTGGATTTCGGGGCGTGACATTAATGGTTTCAGAGCCTTAGGTTATAGCTCTAGGGTAGTAGTACCTTAGGATATAACCTATGTAAAATTTTGGAGATAATAAACTTGTAAAAAGTTAAAAAATTATGAATGTTGGACAAAACCAAAGTGTTTTCAGTCTGTGCAAGTGATTGTTAATTAAAATTTTCAGCTTGTGCAAGTGACTGTTGACAAGGAGTTCTAAGTCTGTGTAACTGACTGTGAACAAAAGGTTAGGAGTTCTCAGTTTATGTAAGTGACTGTGGACAAGGTTAGGAGTTCTCAATCTATGTAAGTGACTGTGGACAAGGTTAAGAGTTCTCAATTTGTGTAAGTGACTGTGGACAAGGATAAGAGTTCTCAGTCTATCCAAGTGACTGACGAACATTAGTAAAATTAGAGATAGATGAATTCTTATTAGAGTTCTTAAGAAAAGGTGAATTTTCTATAGTGTGAAGCGAAGAGAATGATAGAGATAATTATTCTATAATTTCAAGGACAAAATTCTTACAAGGAGTGGAGAATATAATATCCCAAATATTTATAAAACTTATAAATATGATAGTACATAATTAGAGATGATTATACTGTAATTTCAAGGTCAATATTCTTTTAAGTTAGGGTAAATGTAATATCCCAAATTTTATTAGGATAATATATACGATCTTAAAAGGTTGAAATTTTATTTCAAACTATATATTATATGATTTCATGATTAAACGAAGATTTAGGTCAATAAAATTTTTCACCGAAAAACATAATTGCTTAAAACGTTGAGCTTAAAACATTTTTTTTCAGCAATGAACATGTCGATATATTCGTTTTTGACAAAGTGCTTTGTCGTGCTTGCGGTGAAAAGTAACTATGGTGTGCTTGCGGTGACAAGTAACTGTGTCATGCTTAAAAGATATTTATGGTTGTAAGCTGCAGTGTTGTGATTAAGAAGATATTTGTGGAGGCAACACGTGCCACGTGTCAAGTGTCAAACCCTTAACAACTCAAGTTATGACTAAGCACAAGCATGTGTCACGTGTCAAGCTTTTATCGACTCAAGCTATGATTAAGCACAAGCACGTGCCACGTGTTAACCCCTTAACAACTCAAGACATGACTAAACACAAGCATGTGCCCCTAATCAAGCTCACAATGTGCCACATGTCAAGCATATTCCACTAATCAAGCTCACAATGTTCCACGTGTCAAGCCCTAAGCAAATCAAGCGATGACTAAGCAAAACAACAAGCTGCTATTGAGAAGTTGTGACGCCTCCAAATTCAGATACATGTACCTCGAATTTAGTGCTTCACGATCCAACTCATACATCAAATATATCACAACTCATAGTGGAATAATAGAAATATTTACATTAATTTAACATAAATATTATTGTCCCAAGTCTCACAACCATAACTAATATATGACACAACTTAAATAATAAGGACTAACATAAGTCTTAATACAAACATTGAATAACAATATTTATGACATCACAATAAGTCCAGTCAGCAACCTTGCCATTGCCTTATCTTTTTCTCGAGTCAGTGCCTTCCTCAATCTTAAAAGTAATGCTCAAGGAAAGAAAGAGTGAGCAACAAGTTTACACAACAAATATAAAGTAAGTATTTATGTGCAAAGTTTCATAGTCTCAAGGAATATAACAATAAGTAATCGCTCAAAAATTAAGTAAATGAATTGTGAACAAAGTAAGTGTCAATAGTTCCAAGTCTGATCATTTCTACTACTGAAGAGTTACTATAGATTGAAGGATTTTTTTATGAAATCAAGGACTTCGATATTTCCAAAATGATGAATATATCGTACTGAGTGGTCACTATGGATCGTGAACAGATGCTTGAATCAATAATATTTCACTGAAAATTCACAATATAAACAAGTACAGTAGGTGATTAGCCTAAAGTGCCATATGTTATGCATAACACTCAGACATGCAGTTCGCGCGTGTGTCGGTTTCCCGATGTAAAATAATTTTTCCTTCTATGAGAGTTGTTCATCTCAGTACATCATAAGAGTCCGCACCAAAGCAATTGGATTGAATAATTTTCTCAAAAAAATATGATTGATTAACAATTAGTCTTATCATTGGTCTAGCCGATATAAATGGCATAAACGTACTTCTCAACACAATTAGGAACAATTGATACGTTCAATATTCGCAACCAGAGTTTGAATAATTGTTCAAGAGTATAATGATGATTTAAATCATGTTTCAGAGTATATAATTTAATCTTCACAAATATAAATAAACAGGAATTATTTCATCAATTAATTCTACTTGTACGAATTAATAAGAGTACAAGCTAGAGTACTTACCTGGATCGTCGACTCTATCAGACTTTAACTCCTTATCATTTGAACAACATATGTTCATCATATTCATCTAAAAGTTAATCTCTATTAACCTCCAAATAATAATCTCATTAATCTAACTTACTATTGACTCACAACTAAAACTCACAGACAATTCTTCTTATTTGTCTTCATCCATATAGTTCACTATTTATTTAAGTATTCATTATTCCTCATCCTCTTTATTTTATTCATTCATTAATCTTCACAAATAAAATAATATTTATTATTATCTTATTTTTTAAATCATTCTTAATTATTTCTTCACATTTTTATTCATGTCTCATTGTTACACAATTAAAGTATTCTTACTTTATTTTTTAATCGTTAATTATGCTTCCAATAATTTTCTTAATCATTGATCACACTTCAATAACCTTTAAATAAAATAATTTCAATTTTTATTTTATTTATTTAATTCATGAATAATTTTAATTATACATCATCCTTCCATAATTAAAATAATCTTTATTATTATTTTAATTGTTTAAATCTTATTAATTTATAATTAAAATAATCTTTAATATAATTTTAACATAGCCTTTAATATTAATTCATAATTAAAATAATCTCTTATAATTATCTTAATAGTTTAATATTAGCTCACATATAAAATAATTATTATTTTATTTGTTTATTAATATTTAATTTTTTATTATTATCTAACAAATAAAATAATTTTAATCATTATTTTATTTTTATTTATTTAAAATATTATGTTCTGGCCCGTTTGACCCTGTCCGACTCGGTGGACTATGGCCCAATCCAGTTTGACTAGAACCCGGTTAACTGTGAAACCATCACTGTGCCCCGGCGCAGTGTTTATACCAATGAACTGTGCTCCGGCTCTGTGCTCGATTTTTCTCAAAAATAGCAACTGCACCCCAACTCAATGTTATAGCACACAGACCGCACCCCGACGAAGTCTTAGTAGAATGTTTTTTAAGCATTTTTCATATTTTGTAATTTGTCCATTTTTGATTTAATCTTCCATAACTTACTCATTTTATATCCAAATGAGCTCAAATCAGTTTCATTAGCTCATGAACTCATAAATCTTCAATATTCAAAATTTTAAATCATTTAAAAAAATATTTATTTAATCAAAATTATTGGTTCTTCAAGCTAGGGTTTTATTTTGACATATTTTACAAGAAAATTCACCATAAATTTATTTCAACTCTGTTTTTGTTCTTTCCACTTGGATTATTTTCGCATTTCATAGATCTACAATATATATTTCTTAAATCATGTAAATAGCTTACATATTTTATTCTATTATGTACCAAATCTCATATTTTCAATATGACATTTAGGGTTTTCATGTTCATGTGCATTTCTTTTGTTCATTTAGACATAACACACCTAAAAACACATACAAATCACATATTATCCTTCCAAATCCATCATTATACCTTCATAATCCATTATGGTTCTCACAAACAAAATCCTCCCACAACTAAGAATAAATATTCATACTACTAACTTCAACATGCTAAATAAAAGAAATATTTAGGGTTAGAGATTATTTATACATCCTTGAAGCCTTTTTTCTTCTGGAGATGAATCTTAAGTAGTTCTCCACCTCCCTTTGTTCCTAGACCTTGGTTGAACCACCAACTTGCAAAAGTCTTCCTTAGATTTTTTAATTTTCTCTTAACTCACTTTTTCTTTCTATAGCTTATACTTAGAATTTTGTAAGCAAACTTTGTAAACTAAGTTAGGAGCTCCTATTTATAGAGAACTTTCATGTACACATACACTTCTTATACATGTATAATATACATGTATTTATCCATTTCATGTAAGCATTGTCCATTGATAAAAGTTTTTTAGGTAAAAAGAATTACCTAATCTTATATTTAAGTACAATTAGCCATTCCTTGCTAATTATTTCACTCCGTAGCTCATCATTTTACCTCATATGGCTCTAAAATAACATAATTTTTAGCATTTTAGCTTCAAGGGGGTTCGGTCATAGGGTTATATATATATATATATATATATATATATATATATATATATATATATATATATATATATCAGCGGGCCCCACCACTTGCATTACCCTCAAATTAATGCGTATGTTTAGCTTAATAAAATCGTTAAAAATAACCTCTTAATCCAAAAATTCTGAAAAAATTATGTGTCATAGTAGACTTGATTCTTAACATCATATCCAAAAATATGATTTTTGGAGGTCTGGAGCATAGGTTTGTAAAAATCAGAAAAAATAAAAATCTCTTAAGAATTGGTTTTTCGCAGAAAATCAGAAATTAGGAGGTGTGTCCTCAATTTTTTTTTTAAAATTCAGATTCGTGATCAGGAGGGTCGATTCCTATAAAAACACCCTTTAGGTGGTGGGAATTAAACCTAGTTTTTTTTGCAGCTATTGGATACACCTAAAGGTTGCCCTTTATATATAATATTACAAATGGCGATTGAAGTGAGTTACTGTAGCGGTTGCTACAGTAAAAGTAGGTGGTGTTTTTTAGGTTGGCAAGAAAAATGTGACAAGAATTTTTTTTTTAGTTTTTTTGGGTGTGTGTAGTGGGATGAGGTAAGCGTAGCGCGCTTACTCTCTGGAAAGGTGTGTGTCTGGAAATTTTGTAACATGAAAGGTGGTGGATTGTTATGGTGGAAATAATGGTGTTTATTTCTGAAAAGGTGTGCTCTAGCAAAGACTGGTGGTTTATCTGGTGGAAAATAATAAATATTATTTATTATGAGGTTGCTGGTAGTTACTTCGTGCTATAGATATTTTTTTTATTTTTCTTTTTATTTTAATTTATTTATGTGTAACAAATAAATATATACTTGTATTTATTTGTACAATTTAAGACCCATATACCTATGGGTCGGGTTGGAATCTTAAAAGTCCAACTAAATTGCCTTTTTTTTTCCAGATTCCGGTGACACTATTCCGGCCAATAGTTCCGATGATCAGAACTATATATATATATATATATATATATATATATATATATATATATATATATATATATATATATATATATTGCACACTTATAGATGTGCGCGCGCACACACACACACACACACACATGTCACTAGTGTCAACCAAGTCACATTGGGCTTGTCCAATTAATATTCATTGGGCTATCATTTAAATTCTATTAAGCCATGCACAATTATTTCATTGGGCTATATAATAAATCTAGCAATCCTTACATAAATTGGACTTTAATTCTTAACACATTGGATCGTGTCGCATTAAATTATGCGATATTCATATTGGACTCAATTAATTATTATTATTAGTCCATTTCATTATTTCACCATTCTCACAATTAATTAAATTAATTGTTCAATTTATTTACCATTTAACTTCATGCCACACAAGGCTTAAT
Organism: Hedera helix; assembly: GCA_947179155.2. Taxonomy (NCBI): domain Eukaryota; kingdom Viridiplantae; phylum Streptophyta; class Magnoliopsida; order Apiales; family Araliaceae; genus Hedera; species Hedera helix. Next base: position 12,512,526 of record OX359287.1, read on the forward strand.
TCATAAGCTTAGTCAATTATAACCTAAGCTTATTCACTATCATCTCTTGATTCCTTACTAGTCACATGATTAATTTAATTTACTTGAACTATTAATTTCATCAACATAATACATGTAGACACATAAGTGCACACAATTATTTCCATGTAATTCCTTCTTTTCATTAATATTTACAAATTCATGGTTATTACATTTCCCCCTTATAAAGATTCAGTCCTCGGAATCAGTACAAGGTTATATAAATAAATGGGGGTAATCTCTCTTCATTTTATCTTCTAACTCTTACGTAGCCTCCTCGACATCGTGGTTTCGTCATACTACCTTTATAGAAGATATAACCTTATTCCTTAATATTTGTTCTTTTCTATCCATTATTTGTACAGGTATTTTCTCGTACGTTAGATTCTTCTCGATTTGAATGGGCTTATAAGATATCACGTGCTTATAATCTGGCTTATATGGTCATACACTAAAACATGAAACATATTATGGATATGCTCTAGTTCAGGAGGTAAAGCTACCTCGTACGCCACTTCGCCTACTCTCTTTTATACCTCGAACAGTCCTATAAACCTTGGACATAATTTCTTTTTCTTCCTAAACCTTATTTTTCCTTTTCAGAGAGATACTTTCAAAAACATGAAACTATTGACTTTAAAATCTCAACTTTGACGATGTAGATCTGCGTATTTCTTCTGCCAATTTTGAGTTGCAATTAGTCAAGCTCTTATTGTCTTCACTATTTAAGTTATTTGTTGAACCAATTTTGGCCCCAAAAGTCGACGTTCCCCTACCTCATCCTAACATAAAGGCGTTTTGCTTTCTTCCATATAGAGATTCGTATGGTGGCATTTCAATGCTCGCATGATAACTGTTATCATAAGCAAACTCAACGAGAGGTAGGTGATCATCCCAACTTCCTTTAACATCCATCATACAAGCTCTGAGCATGTCCTCCAAGGTCTAAATTATTCTTTCGCTATGCCTATCTGTTTGGGGATGGTAAGCAGTACTCAACTTCAACTGTGTTCCCATTCGCTCTTATAGACTCTTTCAAAAATTCAACGTGAAGCACGGATCTCTATTAGAAATAATAGATATTGTAACGCCCCGAGAATCATTGTACTTCCTGTAGACGACCTCGTGCGTAAAGTACAACCTTATCCTTAATAACCATATCATACGCCAATAATATAGTTAATAAAAATACGATTATTTAAAACTTTACAATACTTTTAATCTACAATCACAATCTTTATTACATTTTCGTGCAACTCAAATCATAAATATAAACCGAGGCAGTTGTCTCAGTTGGTTCAAGGGAGACCCCGGGGTGAGCTATAAACCCGGACGTCCTGGGTTCGACTACCAGCAGCAACACAATTGTTAAGGCCAGAAACGGTTAACTCGGCCATGGTTCGCACGTTTCAGGGCGAAACCATGTCTTAGGCAGAGCCTGTGCGTAAAGCTTGACTCAAGGTGGGGAGACTTAGTCCGACTGCTGTTAGGATACTCCAAATTATGAAAAAAAATTCATAAATATATCATGACCTAGTTCATTACCATCATCGTGAGTATATAAATCATTAACTGACTTTAAGTCTAACTGTTTATACAAATCTTTCTCATTCAACTGAGTTTGCCAAAAAACAACACTCGCTTAGCTTAGCCAAAAGACTATACTAACATTACAAGTTTTCTAACCTTTGTTACTACAAAAACATAGCTCATTCGAAAAGTTTTACAACCATATATTATAATTTCTGACAACAGAGTTAAATAAAAAAATATAAGTATCTAACACTACCATTAACTACCAATAACAACATGGTTTAGATGACAACAACGTTGTCACATCCCAAATTTTTGACAAGATTTTTAAATAAGGATCTTGATTAATTAGATAATGGTTATAAGTTAAAACCTAGTTTAGAAGGAAAAAAAGTGTAACGAATTGATTAAATTTATTTTAGTGTTTAATTAATGTGTTAAAAATAACCAATGTGATTTAAAGTGTAAAGATAGACTCTTGATGTAGCAATGGCTCTATAGATATTACGAGAATCAGTCATTAATTTAAGGTACATTAGTGACTTAATAGATGATGAAATTATAATAAATATAATTTATTACGGTTGAATGAAAATATAACGGATTAAAAGCAAAGGACAGAAATGAGTAACTACAATTAGGTAGTCAGAAATGAATTGTTGTAAAAAAATTGTGTTAGTCAGAATATGATAGGTTGAATATATATATATATATATAATCCGAAGAATGAAAAGAAAATAAAGGAAATGATTGAAGAATGTGTAAATTAAGCATATGTTATGAATATTAATAACCAACTTGATAAATTGGCCTTAAGAGACTAGGTTAAGAGAATTACAAGGTAAGGTATGGCAGAATATGCAAAAATGATAGAATAGTTTAACCTAATCTGTATATTAGAAATTAACTGAATAATAAGAATTATAAAATTAAATACCTGAAATTGATTAATGAATCAATATTAATTGATTAAATTGAACTGAGTATTTATATGACGTATAGATACATAAGATAATACTCCCAAATATGAGTAGAAGGAATGAAGAATGCATGTATGATGCAAATTATCATATATGTATTAAACAAATATACGTAATGACGTAAAAGTTGTAAAAATGGTAATATGGGCATAAATGGTAAATGTTGATGGATTTTGATAATCTGGTTAGGGTATGGTATGACACAAAATATGTGTTATATAATTCTAAAAGAAAGATATTTTCTTGAAAGATTGATGCATGAATCATGATGCATGATTTGAGCGTTTATTATTTTTAGCAAATGTGCATTTTTTCAGAAAGCATTTTTAGGAATAATGTGAGTGTTTCTATTAATCGAAATGATGAAATGTGAAATCGGTAAGGTTCGTAAGGAACTAGAAACGTAATTCTAGTTAAAAAAAGTGATTTAGGTGGATTATAGCTAATTAACTAATTAAGCAAATTAAATGGAATTAAGTGAAAGTGGTATAAAGGAAAGGAATTATCTATTTATTGATATAGGTAATTAAATTGGTGAAAGTTCAATTCATGTTAATGCAAATGAACCAATCAAAGTGGGGAAAGAAACACAATTCGTGTGAGTATGAATGAGCCAATGGGAAGGAGTTATGAAACTTGCTAAATTTGGAAAGTTGCCTAATAAGGAAAGTATTCTTAAATGCCCTTGACAAATTAATTAATAACCTTTATGTCCTAAGAAATAAAATGTCTAAAATATTGTTAACTAAGTATGTGAAATAACAAAAATGCCCTTAGTTAGGATTAACTATGGTTAAGTTGACTTAACCCAACTTGGGTTAAGTCTTATAAAACAAGAAAAACAAAAGTTTTTCATTATTTGGGTTTGCTGAAAAATTAAAACCCTGAGAGAGAGAGAGTGTAACGCCCCGAGATCTCGACCTTCCTTAAGTCCATCCAATTATATCTGGATGGCATAATCATTAACTTTAAATCCATTTTTATAATCATAGATGCGTTAAACTTAACCTTTAACTATTTAATTGACCATAAATGCGGTGCATATTTTTTTTTTTAAAAAAAAAAAAACTTTATCTTACATTCCTTATCCGTCTCAGGATCGCAACATTCACTTATTAATCACTAGAACTTTTGTCAACCATTATTAAATTGTGACCTGTTCTGTTACAGTTCATAATCATATAGTATCATGATTTGACATGTCCCGTAAATAAAATTTTGCCATTAGTTATCCTTACATGGCCCTGTTTAACTGTACCAATACTGTATTTGATCCTGTTCCATACATCTGTACCATATATGCGAGTTTTATTACATGTAGACTCGACTAACATCATTATTACAATCACCTTTTCTTAATATATAACTCAATCAACTATTACATAACTTACACATAAACCAATTTACATTTGTATACTTTACATATACCTTTCATCATTTATAAATATCAATTTTGCTTCCCGCATATCCATATATTCCTATTCCTTTACCTTAGCTTAACCGAAACATGCGGCCTTCACGTACTTTACCTGAAATGTTAGTTTATAGCAAGAATGAACATAAAGCTCATCAAGTTAATCAGTTAACACTTTACATGCTCTCAATTTATATCAATGCGTCATACATCCTTTACTTATCATGCTATGCTTAATGTCACATATTGCATTTAACAGTTAGATCATGTAATGGCACGGAGTGCCTATTTCAATTAACACATAGTACACGTAGTACAATTAGTACGTTTAAGTCTGAAGAACTTGCCTGGTCTGCATTTTATACACTTAACCTGCACTGTCTCGCTTGGCCTGTCTATCATTCCATTCATAGAGTTGCTACATCGAGTGCTATCTGTAAACATTGCACTATAAGCATCATTATAGGATTATATAACTTTATATAACTTATCAACTTAAACCATAATTGCTTAACCATTAATCTCTATTCATTACACATTTGATGTATTATACCTTATGTAGGTTTATAATACATCCTACTTCGTTATCGATATCTCTTTCATACTCATAACGCACTTTAGATTAGCTTTAAACATGCTATGTTATGCCGTATATCATTTCATTATACCTTGACATCCTTTATATAGCTCATTCTTATCTATTTAGGGTTTACATAACTCACCTCTATCATTTTACATCAAAACATAGCTTTCTGGATATTAAAATTTTTCCCATTGCTACAATACACTGTGCCCCCGTTGCACCAGATTGCACAACCAGTGAAAAGTCCTCAGCCATGAATAGTAACACTGCGCCCCGACTCAGTGTTAGGCACAAAACACTGCGCCTCGGCGCAGTGCCCTGAACCAGCCTCCTTTGATTTTCTGTGCTGCTTTGCTGATTTTTAACTCTTTAACCACAATTCCAATTCACACCAAATTTGGCACAATGCTAAACCTTGCTACATAGTATTTTATAAAATTTTCCTTTGCCTCATTTGGTTTCTTAGAATCAAAGATATACTAGCCCGTAGGAGGGCTGTTCAACAACATTTCAGACTTAGAAAATTTTCTAAACTTTGAAATTCAACTTTTGCAACTTTGTGATTTTTGGCCATTTGTTTTAAAACATCATTCTAACACTTGACATAGTTCATATAACCTATATATGACATGTCTAAACTTTCAAAACCGTAAAACTTTGCACTAGGCGACTTTTGTCCGTAAAAATCCGTTTAGAGTTGGAACGATCGATTTCAATCGTTAGAGTCGCCAATTCAATCAAATTTAAATCCGTTGATTTCCAAATCGATTCTAACATGTGTATTAACATGAAAATGACTTATTTTATTTCATTTCACCTTTAATTCCTCAAAATTGCCAAAAATCACACTTTAGTGCCATTTTGCCAACTTTTACTAACTTTTGAAATTCAAAACTTAAACTCCTTTTGACACTTAAACTCAACACACCACATAGGCAACCACATACACTTTTAACGACCTTATACGTCCATATAACTTTCATATGCTCATTCTAGTGCACTTTACAGATTATGATTTGGTCCACACACAAAATATAGCCTAATATTACAATCTTTTCATACCAAATCATTCCTCTCTACCATATAAAAGCTTAGAATGCTATCAAGCATAAAAAAAATACACAGAATTTCTTTATGATCAACCTCTCCATTTAGATTTTCATCTTATTTACAACATATAACATATGATCAAAATTTAATTCATAGTTTCTAGTTTGGATTTGTGCATGAATAGTGCACCACCTTTATTTCACCAAACTTTGAGCTTAGGGTTTCAACATAACTCGCATACATAGCACATAAATCACATAATCTTTACATTTAACCTTGTATTCTTGCATGGCTAGGCATATTCTTGAACTTAAACATATAAAAATTGAGTTTAGTGCTTGAACACATCTATACCTTTGTTATGGCCCATCTTTCTCTAGCTTTGAAGCTTCTAAGAGATGTATCATCCATCTTGATGGCTTCTTTATCTTTCTTTGTACACTTTTCTAGCAATCCGTCATGACTTTAGCTCAAACCCTAGCCTCCTTCTTCTTCTTCCTTTCTCTCTTAACTTGCTCTCTTACTATTTCGGATGGTGAAAAGAAAATAAGCTAAGTAACTTAGCTTATACATACAAATTTATACATACATATATTGTATCTCACTTTCCAACACTTAACAACCATTGGTTAAATTTAACTCAAGCATGGTTAGGGGTAGTCAAGACCTTTCATTTAGCTAAGTAAGGGCATATTGGTCATTAAGTCACTCTAGGACACAAATGTAATTCTCCAACTTATCAAGGGCAAAATGGTCATTTGCCATTTTTCCTAGAGAATTTAATTCTCAATAAATCCATAACTTGGTTATTTTTCAACCAATTCAAATCCTTTTTAATCCAACTTATTTCATTAGACTTGAATTCATTTCATCATCAAATACACCATAATTGGTTTATCCCAAAATACTTGTCACATTTCGCAATTGCTTTTCATTAATAAGTTATTAACTTAAAATATGACTAATTTACATTAAATTAACTTCATAATTTCTACGAACCACCTTCGGTTCTACATTCAACCAATTTCACTATCCGACATTTCAAAATAGTTATAATACTCATCTTTTCCGTAAACCGCTTTCTTGTGAAGCGAACCTCAACTGGATTACCAAAATCCAACCTTTAAATCCTTATTCGATCATATAACATTTTCTATGACTTTTCGTCCCTTTACTTATTTACATCACATAAATATGCCAACTTTATATATCATTCATGCATTCAATATACCTTCTACTTATTCTCGAAGTATTACATTCTGTATCTACACAACATATATATAACTATCTTATTTCAATAAATTAACCTCAATTTCTTACAAATTTCCAACGTTCAAAAATCATTATCTTTAATCCTCAATAAACCGATTAGGTCATACGGTTTCTTTTTTACTGCACTTACATACTTATCTCCACTTGTCATTTTCATATCATCGCCCCTGCAGGCCTATTCATCAACTCGCTATCAACATTCATAACTTAAAACATCAATTTATATACTTTTTTCTCATTTCAATATCCTATAAACTTTAACTTTTCTTCTTTCTTTATCAACTTAATATACATATTCACATATACACATATACACATATATACACTTTCATATATCCAAGCAATCTCTTATTGACACAGCAGTGTCCTACACTGATTTCTTTCCAATTGCCTTAATGTAGGCATTACCATAAATTGTTCATCTTAAATTCATTATATTAGCATTTAACCATCATATTTCCATATCTATCATAATTTCATTAGCTGATTCGCCACTATTGCACTTTAAATAGCTAGTTGATCCTTATACACTCTATGGACCCTTATTTACACCAAGAGTCTCGCTTTATCAATTCAACCACTTAGGTTCCTATAACACCTTGATCACCATAATAATTCATATTTAATCATTCCTTAATACATTCTTTCATTCAAACTAGGTTTTATCTATTAACCTTTACTTCATTAACAATAATCCTCATTGGGAATTTCTGTAAAATCCTGGGATGTCACATTCACCCCTCCTTCATTAAATTTCGTCCTCGAAATTTGCTGTATACTCATTTCTTATTCATTTGCAACATACATATCTCTTTGCATTCAATCCACATAGCTAGGTTTTCAACTAACCTTTACATTCTCTAATCTCTCTACCCATTTTACCCCTTTCTACCATTCATTCCAGAAAATTGAAATGTCTTTCAGGAATCTTCACAATTATTATCTTCACAATTGTTCAATAATTGTGAAGCCGTATGAATAAATAAGAATAACTTTTTCCATAAAACTTTTCATAAAATTTTTACTTTCAAAGCATAACTTTTACTTTTCTTTTGTTGATGGGTCACAAAGACCAATGAACTCGTTAAGAATATTAACAGTCACAAAGACTACAATACCCAAGGGTCATAACCACCAGGAACATGAGTTCACGACGCAACCACGCCACTCTATTTTCCTGGCCTATTAGTACGCTAGGTGATCAGCCTATTGTACCATTTTCCTTTACTTTTTGGGTTGAACCACGTTAACCAATCCTTGTACCATATCCCCCTTTTAGGGTTGTTCACCTCAGACTTTCAAAACATTTTTCCTCTATCCATTTTTGGATTTAAAACATTTATTCATTTCTTTCAAAATGGTCTAGCCGAAACAAATGGCATAAACTCATATTATTAAACTATTCATTTATTTCAAACTTGAACTTTTCAAGAATGCTGTCATTGACTCAAAAATTGAACCCAATAAAGTCTTTTAAAAAAGCTTCATAATACCGCACTATCTTAGCAGTACATTGAGAATTCAGTCATTCAAGATTTCTTAATACCGCACCATCATAGAAGTACGTTAAGAATTCTGCCATTTTATCATTACACACCATATTCAATAGTGTGACAATGATTTCATAAATACATTTTGAAGATTTCAAATAACTTTGTCTAGCCGAATCAATTGGCATAAACCATGAACCACAAAATTTTAATTTTTCTTTTTTGATAATTGAACAAAATATTTCGATGGTCTAGCATAGCTAGAAGAGTGGATTGCCTATATAATCCTAATAACCTCTTCTTTAATTCCTTCCTTAACTCATTAAATCCTTTCTTATAATTCTATCTCTTCATATATCCTTAATCTTAGCCAATATTTGAGAACTATATCTCTCAACTTATGGCTCTCTACTCTAACTCAACCCTGTTCATCAAACTTGCCACGCAATTGAGCTCATGAACTTACCACAATCATATGGTTCACGGAGCTTGTCCTAGTCAGGCTATAGTCGCCCATTCGCTGAGGGGCTCCATTATACAATCATGAGTCACGAACTTACTATACGCTTGGGTTTTTAGAACATGCAATTAACCTTACTCTTCTCTCTTCCTATGTATCAGGCACATATAGAAGAAAAGAATTACCTTATCAACACACATAACCAATACCGTGACGCTGGATCTCCACTGATTATCACGATAGGAAGCTAAGTAGTACAAATCCCCGTCCCATACCAAGGAAATGCACACTCAGCCACTACCATGAGTCCTCAATGAAAAATTCCACATACCCTAACATTCCTCACTTTTCTTTACTCAGCTTTTACTTTACCTTTCTTTGATCTGATATGAATTTTATCGATTCATATCTTACTTTTTACAACTCATCAAGAGTCCCTTTATATCTGTGATTGCCTAGGATCTTATGGCCCTTTTGCCCTTTCTCATTATCTTATCTTAAGATATCTTTATCATTTCTTAGTCCTGAATTCTCAAATTCATTTCTTACTGACTCAACTCATCTAGAGTTCATTTTCTTACTATTTCCTTCTTTCTTACAAAAGTCATAGCCTAAGGTACTTTTACCTAAGGTTTATAACCCAACTGCTATGATACCACTTGTAACTCCCCGAGATCCCGATCTTCCTTAAGTTTATCCAATTATATCTGGATGGCATAATCATTAACTTTAAATCCATTTTTATAATCATAAAAACATATTTATGGCGATCTCGTGCGTTAAACTTAACCTTTAACTATTTAATTGACCATAAATGCGGTTCATATTTAAAAAAAAAAACAAAAAAACTTTATCTAATATTCCTTATCCGTCTCAGGATCGCAACATTCACTTATTAATCACTAGAAACTTTTGTCAACCATTATTAAATTGTGACCTGTTCTATTACAGTTCATAATCATATAGTATCATGATTTGACATGTCCCGTAAATAAAATTTTGCCATTAGTTATCCTTACATGGCCCTGTTTAACTGTACCAATACTGTATTTGATCCTGTTCCATACATCTGTACCATATATGCGAGTTTTATTACATGTAGACTCGACTAACATCATTATTACAATCACCTTTTCTCAATATATAACTCAATCAACTATTACATAACTTGCACATAAACCAATTTACATTCGTATACTTTACATATACCTTTCATCATTTATAAATATCAATTTTGCTTCCCGCATATCCATATATTCCTATTCCTTTACCTTAGCTTAACCGAAACATGCGGCCTTCACGTACTTTACCTGAAATGTTAGTTTATAGCAAGAATGAACATAAAGCTCATCAAGTTAATCAGTTAACACTTTACATGCTCTCAATTTATATCAATGCGTCATACATCCTTTACTTATCATGCTATGCTTAATGTCACATATTGCATTTAACAGTTAGATCATGTAATGGCACGGAGTGCCTATTTCAATTAACACATAGTACACGTAGTACAATTAGTACGTTTAAGTCTGAAGAACTTGCCTGGTCTGCATTTTATACACTTAACCTGCACTGTCTCGCTTGGCCTGTCTATCATTCCATTCATAGAGTTGCTACATCGAGTGCTATCTGTAAACATTGCACTATAAGCATCATTATAGGATTATATAACTTTATATAACTTATCAACTTAAACCATAATTGCTTAACCATTAATCTCTATTCATTACACATTTGATGTATTATACCTTATGTAGGTTTATAATACATCCTACTTCGTTATCGATATCTCTTTCATACTCACAATGCACTTTGGCTTAGCTTTAGACATGCTATGTTATGCCCTATATCATTTCATTATACCTTGACATCCTTTATATAGCTCATTCTTATCTATTTAGGGTTTTCATAACCCACCTCTATCATTTTACATCAAAACATAGCTTTCTGGACATTAAAATTTTTCACATTACTACAATACACTGCGCCCCCGCTGCACCAGATTGCACAGCCAGTGAAAAGTCCTCAGCCATGAATAGTAACACTGCGCCCCGACTCAGTGTTAGGCACAAAACACTGCGCCCCGGCGCAGTGTCCTGAACTAGCCTCCTTTGATTTTCTCTGCTGCTTTGCTGATTTTTAACTCTTTAACCACAATTCCAATTCACACCAAATTTGGCACAATGCTAAACCTTGCTACATAGTATTTTATAAAATTTTCCTTTGCCTCATTTGGTTTCTTAGAATCAAAGATATACTAGCCCGTAGGAGGGCTGTTCAACAACATTTCAGACTTAGAAAATTTTCTAAACTTTGAAATTCAACTTTTGCAACTTTGTGATTTTTGGCCATTTGTTTTAAAACATCATTCTAACACTTGACATGTTCATATAACCTATATATGACATGTCTAAACTTTCAAAACCGTAAAACTTTGCACGAGGCGACTTTTGTCTGTAAAAATTCGTTTAGAGTTGGAACGATCAATTTCAATCGTTAGAGTCGCCAATTCAATCAAATTTAAATCCGTTGATTTCCAAATCGACTCTAACATGTGTATTAACATGAAAATGACTTATTTCACTTCATTTCACCTTTAATTCCTCAAAATTGCCAAAAATCACACTTTAGTGCCATTTTGCCAACTTTTACTAACTTTTGAAATTCAAAACTTAAACTCCTTTTGACACTTAAACTCAACACACCACATAGGCAACCACATACACTTTTAACGACCTTATACGTCCATATAACTTTCATATGCTCATTCTAGTGCACTTTACAGATTATGTTTTGGTCTACACACAAAATATAGCCTAATATTACAATCTTTTCATACCAAATCATTCCTCTCTACCATATAAAAGCTTAGAATGCTATCAAGCATAAAAAAATACACAAAATTTCTTTATGATCAACCTCTCCATCTAGGTTTTCATCTTATTTACAACATATAACATATGATCAAAATTTAATTCATAGTTTCTAGTTTGGATTTGTGCATGAATAGTGCACCACCTTTATTTCACCAAACTTTGAGCTTAGGGTTTCAACATAACTCCCATACATAGCACATAAATCACATAATCTTTACATTTGACCTTGTATTCTTGCATGGCTAGGCATATTCTTGAACTTAAACATATAAAAATTGAGTTTAGTGCTTGAACTCATCTATACCTTTGTTATGGCCCATCTTTCTCTAGCTTTGAAGCTTCTAAGAGATGTATCATCCATCTTGATGGCTTCTTTATCTTTCTTTGTACACTTTTCTAGCAGTCCTTCATGGCTTTAGCTCAAACCCTAGCCTTCTTCTTCTTCCTTTAACTCTTAACTTGCTCTCTTACTATTTCGGATGGTGAAATGAAAATAAACTAAGTAATTTAACTTATACATACATATATTGTATCTCACTTTCCAACACTTAACAACCATTGGTTAAATTTAACTCAAGCATGGTTAGGGGTAGTCAAGACTTTTCACTTAGCTAAGTAAGGGCATATTGGTCATTAAGTCACTATAGGACACAAATGTAATTCTCCAACTTGTCAAGGGCAAAATGGTCATTTGCCATTTTTCCTAGAGAATTTAATTCTCAATAAATCCATAACTTGGTTATTTTTCAACCAATTCAAATCCTTTTTGATCCAACTTATTTCATTAGACTTGAATTTCATTTCATCATCAAATACACCATAATTGGCTTGTCCAAAATACTTGTCACATTTCGAAATTGCTTTTCATTAATAACTTATTAGCTTAAAATATGACTAATTTACATAAAATTAACTTCATAGTTTCTACGAACCACATTCGGTTCTACATTCAACCAATTTCACTATCCGACATTTCAAAATAGTTATAATACTCATCTTTTCTGTAAACCGCTTCCTTGTGAAGCGAACCTCAACTGGATTACCAAAATCCAACCTTTAAATCCTTATTCGATCATATAACATTTTCTATGACTTTTCTTTCCTTTACTTATTTACATCACATAAATATGACAACTTTATATATCATTCATGCATTCAACATACCTTCTACTTATTCTCGGAGTATTACATTCTGTATCTGCACAACATATATATAACTATCTTATTTTAATCAATTAACCTCAATTTCTTAAAAATTTCCAACGTTCATAAATCATTATCTTTAATTCTCAATAAACCGATTAGGTCAGACGGTTTCTTCTTTACTCCACTTACATACTTATCTCCATTTGTCATTTTCATATCATCGCCCCTCCAGGCCTATTCATCAACTCGCTATCAACATTCATAACTTAAAACATCAATTAATATACTCTTTTCTCATTTCAATATCCTATAAACTTTAACTTTTCTTCTTTCTTTATCAACTTAATATACATATTCACATATACACATATATACACTTTCATATATCCAAGCAATCTCCTGCTGACACAGCAGTGTCCTACACTGATTTCTTTCCAATTGCCTTAATGTAGGCATTACCATAAATTGTTCATCTTAAATTCATTATATTAGCATTTAACCATCATATTTCCATATCTATCATAATTTCATTAGCTGATTCGCCACTATTGCATTTTAAATAGCTAGTTGATCCTTATACACTCTATGGACCCTTATTTACACCAAGAGTCTCGCTTTATCAATTCAACCACTTAGGTTTCTATAACACCTTGATCACCATAATAATTCATATTTAATCATTCCTTAATACATTATGTCATTAAAAGTAGGTTTTATCTATTAACCTTTACTTAATTAACCATAATCCTCATTGAAAATTTCTGTAAAATCATGGGACGTCACACAGAGAGAGAGAGAGAAGCCATGGAAAGCCAAGAGAGAAAGCTTGAGATTCTTGAGCTCGAATGGTTGAATGATCATGGAACAAAGATTAAAGATGAAGATTTTGTCATGGTGAAGCTTCCTATGTAAGGAAGTTGATCATCCGATAAGGTTTAAAAGTTTTTTAAACTTAAAACTTTAGTTTATGCATGTATTTATGGTAAAAATATGAGTTATGAAAAGTTATGTGTCTAGAGTTGAAAGTTTATGGTGAAACCATAGGATATAAAGTTAAGTATAATGGTATGATGTGTATTTTCATGAAAGATAGCATGTTAAATACTCTAATATATAGAAAGTAGGATTTTGAAAGCTAAAACTAGTTATAGCAGTAATATGTTCATATAAACATATTATGAAAATAAATGAATTTGAAACAATTCATATATGTGTAGTATAAGTCTACTATGTTTGCAAATAAATTTTTTAATGAGTTTATGGAAAATGAAGTTTAAGAATTGAAAATTATTTTTTATGAAAAATTATATTAGGTGGATGAAAATCCAACTCAAAGGTGATTTTTGACAATTATGAGAATTTAATGGTAAAATGAAGTTAAATAACTTCATTGTACGTGTTTACACATTTTCACATTGGTTTTGTGGCCATTTGATGAAAACGGTTATGAAAATGTGTTTCGGGTGATCGAAATTGATTGTTTCAAGTTAAAACGATTTTTACGGACAAATAACGCATTTTGAAAATCTAGGTTGTTTTTAAAGGCTTAGACAAGTTTAATATATGTTATGAAAGCTTAATCAAGTGTTAGAATAAACTTTAGAAGTGAATGGCCAAAAATCACTAGTTGATGGAAAATGGTAAAAATGTGTTTAAACACTGTTTTACGGGCTATTGCTTCAATAATCTTAAGAAGGGGAATTAGCCGAGTTGTATTTTTTTATAATACTATGTAGCAAGGTCTAGCTATGGTTCAAATTTGAACTTAATTAGATGTAAGATGAATGAGGTAAAAATTAGCAAAGTGACTGAAAAAATAAAGTTTTCTGAAATCTACAGACTGCGCCTAGGCACAGTGTTTTGTACTAAACACTGCGCCGGGGCGTAGTGACCTGAGAAGAGTTGGTTGGAGGCGCAGTCAGAGCTCGCCAGGACACAGTGCCTTGTACCCAAAAATATTTTTAATGTTGTCTGAAAAGCTATGTTTTGATGTAATATGATAGAGATATGTTATGTAGACCCTATATTGAGGTGGGTGTTAAAGTATAATAAAATAATGAATGATATAATGTAACATACCTAAAGCTAAGTAAAAGCATGATAATATTAGTGTAAAAGGTCGGTAACGTGTTAGGATGTATTATTAACCTATGTAAAGGTGTAATACATTGAAAGTAAGATGTTTAAAGACTAGCAGTTTAGTGTTTATGGTTTAAGTTAAAGGAATTATGTAAAGTGTTATAACCTTATAATAATTTATAGGTTGTATGATGATAGATGGAGTTTGGATTACAAATCAACAAGATTGATTATGAAGGATGTTCGATGAGCGTAAATGTTAAGTTTGGTTACGGTTAACAGACAAGTTTTTTAGAACTTGTTGAAATGTAATAATTGTTCTATGTGAACTACGTTACAGATTATGTGTAGGATTTCTGTGTTATCTGAAATCAATGTGAATATATTTTAAAATGTGCACTTTGTGCAACTATGTGATTAACTGTTAAATGCAGTATATGAGATTTATATTTGAAATTGCAGAGCATGGTAGATATGATGCATTGGATAAAATGCATAGTAAAAAATGTATGACACATGTATATAAACTATGGGCATGAAAGGTGTTAACTGTTAAACTTGCTAAGCTGTTGTGCTCATTCTTGCTTAAACTGATATTTTTAGCCAAGTACGAGAAGGCCAGAGGTTCTGGTATAACAAAAGAGTAAGGAATGGTATATGCATAGAAGAGCGTAAAGGAATGTGTTATCTTTATTTGTGTAATATAACAAGTCAATAGAGAATGTAAATTTGTTCAGGTATAAGTTAATTAACGTCTTGATTTTTAAATATTAAACTTTGTTGTTAATAAAGAGATGTATGATTTTGTAAATCCATAAAGATAACTATGTATATAAGTTTTATTCAAAGAAACTTGTAATGAGTTTCCATTAATGTATCATTTTAAATCGAGTATTATATGAAATAAACTCATACGTATGGAACAAATATAGGTAAGCAGGGTTATGTATGGATAGATATGAATGGTGATTGTATTCATAGGTTAAGTTAAGTAACATCATAAGTTATATGATTTTGAACTATAATAGACTAGGTTATGATCTATGTATTTATGATCTGAGTTCTAATGTATAGATTGTGAAGGTTATGATCTTGAGACAAGTTATAAATGTAAGTTAAATAAACAGGTTTATGAACTGTATTATGATTGTGTGATATAATTTTAAGGATAACGGTTATGTCTTAACATACGAGATTGCCTGTAGTAAATGCAGAGATTTTTGGGACGTTACAAACATAGTCCTTAGTTGTTTTACGCAGTAAGCATTCCTAATGCGTTGGCTTTATCGGAACTCTCGGATTCCTCGAATTTTACTGAAATATTAGTTTTAAGTAAGGGTGAGCACGACGGCTCAGCAAGTTTAATAGTTATCACACAGCACGTTTCATATTACATGATTCATAGTTCATATATGATTTATATTATTATGTATGCAACATACTTCTTATGCTATGTATTTGTTATATGCATCATACTACTCATGCTTTGCATTTGCATTTTAAATATGCATTATACGTCACATACTATGCATTTTATCAAGATATAAAATTCACTTACAACAAATACTTTAGATTATCAATCGAATAACAACAGTTATAATAACAGCGTTACACATAGTGCATATTTTAAACATGCTTACAAGAAATTCACATAATGCAAAAAATCTTGCACATATTAAACAAATTAGTTACCACATAACAATAATTTAACATATAAGAGCAAGTTCTGAAAAATTTATCTTTCACCATCTTTACCAATTACGCTAATCTCCGCGTCCTTCGACCGACCTACATGTTATATGAGATCGACAATATAATATTAGTTAAATCTTGACACTTAACCTAATCTTATATTAGAATTCTTAACTTAATTTATTATCCTCCATGCGTCTTATACAAGTAGGTGCGATTGACAATACAATGTTAGACACAGCTTGACTATTTGTTTAGTCTTATTTTAAGACTTCAAATCCTTTTTGTCTTAGCAATTATTGAAAAACTTACACCAATTATAGGTTCGAACTATCAATTAGACACCATTAGGCCATTCAAAATGGTTTAAAGTGTTTAAGTATTTAATTTATACATTACTGACTCATAACTTTTGGAAAAACATGACCTGAATCCAACCCGACTCGAAAAACTGAAAACTAAAAGCAGCAGGTGTAACGACCCCGAAATTCGACAAACTCTATTACCTTAAATTTCATATTTATTAAACATTATTTTCCTTACGTCCAAATTTTGATCCGTTAATAATCTTTAATCACCTTATTTGATCCATTAATTGATTTTAAAATCATCCACTACCAAATTTTTCGGTATAAATTTTTCTTTCTCAATTTCATTGTATTAAAACATTTGGATATTTAAAAACTTAATTTCTCGATCCTAGTCCCTGGATCGCAACCTTTACTTCTTTTTTTTCCTTTCTGTACAAATATCATAAAGTTCAACATGCAAAATTTAATATTTTTCATATTCATACAATTATTCTTTGTTTCCCGATTCATAATTAGACATATCATAGTTTCTATCGTAACCATTATAGTGAACTATCACATTTCATACATTAACTCTACTTGTCCTATCCGGAACAAATTTATATGTATACATATACAACGCATCAGCACAATTTTGGCAAATTTAACCACATTGAATATAATAAGAATGTTCACAACCTTCTAGGTTATTCCATCTCTAATGTAATCCAATATTCTTGAATTCAATTCTTTACCTGCAAAAGTGTATATTATGCAAGTAATGAGCACAACGGCTCAGCAAGTTCAACAGTTCATGCTTCACATAGCATATACCTTAACATGCTCGGTGTGTGTCATACTGTTAGGGTTTCGACACAGTGAAAACAGCGGAATTTAAAATTTTTTGAAACCCTAAGACAGGATCCATGCGAAAACAGATTAATCAGAGGTTTAGATTATTTTACCGATTATCTGAGATGTTGAGAAGACGATGGAATTCTGGAACGGCTTCGAATCTTCAACGCAATCCAGCGACTACGTCTCTACGGTATCCACACGAACGCTCCGCGAACCGTCACACGATCTGCAGCGAAAGGGATCTGCGGTACTAGCCACCAAGATCAGGATTTCTAACCTATTTTTCTCTCTAGCCTCTTTCTGAAAGCGGCTAGGGTTTTAGTTTTTCCTTACGTGACTTTTAGACTACTGATATATCATATATATAGTAGTTAATAGGAATTAACTAAAACCTAAAATAAATAGAAAGATAAAATCCGAATTTATATATATTATATTTTAATTAAGTCTTACTTAATTAATATACATATATACAAATTATCCTATTAATTTAAATTCGTAATTTCTAAATACTATCAATCATATTGACATATTTAAAATACTTACAATTTAAATTAATTCCCTTTTAATTACGTTCTAAGTGTGTGACCCTATAGGTTATTATTATGTTGGCAATAATTTTAAAATCATATTATAAAATTATAAACAGTGAGCGGCATCTAGCAATGCATCACTGCTACCCAAATAATAATAAGATCGGTGATTCGATACAACCTTTTCGTGACCAATGTTTCAATGTAATTTAATCCTTTTAACCTTATATCCTAGATTAAACTCGAGGCATGGAATGTGTCATACTCTTCATAATTTAATCTGAGTTTTCTTGATCAATGAGTAGACTATATGAAACAAATCAATATTTGAGCATGGCCATGCATTTCATAGTCCTACTCAATCAAGAGGCCTATGGATATCACTCCTAATATATAGGAGGGTTAAATTCCATCTAGATCACTCATATTCCTCACACGATTCATGATGTACCCAATGATCACCTTTATTGTCCACCCTATTAAAGGTGACATTTGATGATATCAAAGTACATAAATTCTCGTGTAATAATATAGTGACTTCAGGTCGGAGGATCATTACATCATTGTCACTATAAGAATTTCTTATGACACTTTGCATAATGCTCCATGTAGAATTCTCATGGTGGGTCAGTCCAGTACATTGTTCTCTAACATGTACCTATGCATTGACTCAAATATCTCATATATTTATGACCAATGAGATTTGGCCATCAGTCAATCCACATACTAGTCTCAATGCATCATTGTTGTCCCATTAACAATGATACTCGACTAGGGACATTTAAGAGTAATGATACTAATTATAATTATATAATCTCATGTTCAAGTCACATACTTAAAGCTATATAATTCGTATCATTATTCTAAGGGCTTTTATTATGTTAACATTTATTTAACGCAGTAAATGAAATCATAATAAAATAATCCATTTATTCAATCAAATATAATATCAAAAATGTTAAGCAATTACATCAAATAATTAGCCTCTAGGGCATAAACTCTAACAATCTCCCACTTGCACTAGAGCCAGTCACTCATGTATCTAATACCCATGTAACTAGTGTGACCTTCGTGCTTCTGCTGCGACAAAGCCTTGGTCAGTGGATCTGCAACATTATTATCTGTTGGCACTCTGCATATATGTACATCTCCTCTATTAATGATTTCACGGATGAGATGGTACCGCCTAAGTATATGCTTGGATCGTTGGTGAGATCTGGGTTCCTTAGCCTGTGCAATGGCTCCATCATTATCACAGTATAACTCAACTGGATCAACAATGGTTGGAACAACACCAAGTTCAGTGACGAACTTTTTAATCCATACAGCCTCCTTGGCTGCACTAGAAGCAGCAATATACTCAGCCTCTGTTGTAGAATCGGCTACTGTCTCTTGCTTCGAACTTTTCCAGCTAACAGCACCACCATTAACGCAAAACACAAAACCTGACTGAGACTTATAGTCATCACTGTCAGTCTGGAAACTAGCATCTGTGTAACCCTTTACTGCCAATTTTTCTTCACCTCCATATACCAAGAATGAATCCTTAGTCCTTTTCAGGTACTTGAGGATATTCTTGACTGCTGTCCAGTGACCTTCACCTGGATTCGACTGGTATCTGCTCGTCATGCTCAAAGCATACGAAACATCCGGACGAGTACATATCATTGCGTACATGATAGATCCAATTGCCGAAGCATAAGGGATCTTTCTCATACGCTCCTCATCATCTTGTGATTTAGGACATTGGGCCTTAGAGATCTTTACACCATGAGTCATGGGTAAGTGTCCTCTTTTTGCCTCTTGCATGCTGAACCGTTTCAACACTTTATCAATATATGTACTTTGACTTAGGCCGAGCATTTTTCTCGATCTATCTCGATAGATCTTGATACCTAAAATGTAGGTTGCATCGCCCAAATCTTTCATGGAGAAACATTTTCCTAACCATGTTTTTACAGCCTGTAAGGAAGGAATGTCATTCCCAATAATTAATATGTCGTCTACATATAATACCAGGAATACAATCTGACTCCCACTAACCTTCTTATATACACAAGGTTCATCTTCATTCTTTATAAAGCCAAACTCTTTGACTGCTTCATCAAATCGAAGATTCCAACTCCGAGAGGCTTGCTTCAATCCATAAATGGATCGCTGCAGCTTACATACCTTTCTAGCATCCTTTGGAGTGACAAAACCCTCAGGTTGTGTCATGTACACATCCTCAAGGAGATTTCCATTAAGGAAAGCAGTTTTGACATCCATCTGCCAGATTTCGTAATCATAAAAGGCTGCAATAGCAAGTAAGATCCTGATGGATTTAACCATTGCCACTGGAGAGAAGGTTTCATCATAGTCAACACCTGGAACTTGTTTGAAACCTTTTGCTACCAGTCGGCCTTTATAGGTTTGTACATTACCATCCATGTCGGTTTTCTTCTTGAAAACCCATTTGCACCCGATTGGTTTTACCCCTTCGGGTGGATCAACCAAAGTCCATACTTGGTTAGTATACATGGAGTCCATCTCAGATTTCATGGCTTCAAGCCATCTCTCAGAATCTGGTCCATTCATAGCTTCTTGGTAGGAAGCAGGCTCATCCTGATCTATGAGCATCACATCGCCGTTTTGAGTCACAAGAAATCCATAATATCTCTCAGGCTCTTGGCGTGTCCTACTAGATCTACGAATGACTTGTGTAATTTGAGCAGGTTCACTTTCCACAATATCTTGTGGTTCCTGCTCATGTTCCAACTCAGGTTCAATGATATTTTGTGGTTCACGAATTTCTTCGAGTTCTACTTTCCTCCCACTGTTTCCTTTAGAGACAAATTCTCTTTCTAGAAAAATACCAGTTCGAGCAACAACCACTTTGTTCTCAGAAGGTTTGTAGAAATAATACCCTTTTGTTTCCTTAGGGTATCCCACAAAATTACATTTGTCAGATTTGGGTCCGAGCTTGTCAGAAGCCAGACGTTTTACAAACGCCTCGCAACCCCAAATCTTCATGAACGACATACTAGGACGTTTCCCAGTCCACATCTCATATGGTGTCTTTTGAACCGTCTTTGTAGGAACACGGTTAAGTGTGAATGCAGCTGTCTCTAGGGCATGACCCCAGAAGCTTATTGGAAGATATGCATGACTCATCATTGATCGTACCATGTCCAACAAGGTGCGATTTCTCCTCTCAGACACACCATTCCATTGTGGTGTTCCAGGTGGAGTGAGTTGTGATATAATACCACATTCCTTTAGAAGGTCATCAAAATCTTGGCTTAAGTATTCACCACCTCGATCGGATCGAAGGGCTTTTATGCTTTTGCCAAATTGGTTTTGAACTTCATTCTTGAATTCCTTGAACTTTTCTAAGGATTCGGATTTGTGTCTCATAAGATACACATATCCATATCTACTAAAGTCATCAGTAAATGTAATGAAGTAATAGAACCTACCTCTTGCTAATGAACTCATGGGTCCACATACATCACTATGTATAAGTCCCAATATATCACTAGCCCGTTCACTGTGACCAGTGAAAGGGGCTTTAGTCATCTTACCTAATAAACAAGATTCGCATTTCTCATATGATTCAAAATCAAATGAATCCAAAAACCCATCTTTATGGAGTTTGGATATGCGTTTCTCATTTATATGGCCTAAACGACAGTGCCAGAGATATGTCGGATTTGAATCATTTGATTTAAATCGTTTTGTATTTATGTTATAGATAGGCATCTCTAAAGCAAGAATATAAAGACCATTAAACAATTGTGCAACACCATAACATATTTCATTTAAGTAAAACAAACAACTGTTGTTCTTTATTAAAAACGAAAAACCTTTCTTGTCCAAACAAGAAACAGAAATAATGTTTTTGCTCATAGCAGGCACAAAATAACAATCCTCTAATTCTAATACTAGCCCAGTGGGCAAAGATAAATGATAAGTTCCTACGGCTAGTGCAGCAACTTTTGCTCCATTCCCAACTCGTAGGTCAACCTCTCCTTTCGCCAAAGTCCTACTCCTTCGGAGTTCCTGCACATTAACACAAATGTGAGAACCACATCCAGTATCTAATACCCATGATGTAGAAGTAGACAAATTGACTTCTATAACATATATACCTGAATCAGAAGTCGTACTTCCTTTCTTTTTCTTCAGTTCTTCCAGATATGCATGACAATTCCTCTTCCAGTGTCCAGGTTTTCCACAGAAGTGACAATCACCTTCTTTAGCTACCCCACCTTTAGGTTTTAAAGCCTGTTTGTTTTTGAAATTGGGTTTGGCACCAGATTTAGATCCTATCTTCTTCTTGCCTTTCCCTTTTCCCTTAGCATTCCCCTTTTGCACCATCATTATGGGATCGGGTCCTGCCTTTTTCATGTTGTTCTCGGCAGTTCTTAACATGCTCAACAACTCAGTAAGTGGTTTCGTAATTTCATTCATGAGATAATTCATGACAAATTGCGAGTAGCTGCTGTTCAAAGATTGCAAAACTAGATCAGTTTGGGCTTCCGCAGTAATCGGAAAACCCAACCTAGCAAGGTACTCAATATACCCAATCATTTTTAGAACATGTGGACCAACTGGATCACGTTCACCCATCTTGCAGTGATACAACGCCTTGCTTGTATCATACCTCTCCTGTCGAGCATGCCCTGCGAACAATTTCTTGAGATGCTCGATCATCTCATAAGCATCCATTAACTCATGTTGCTTCTGAAGCTCAGAGTTCATAGTTGCTAGCATGAGACAACTCACGTCTAGAGCATCATCTTGATGCTTCTTGTAAGCATTATGCTCTGCACGTGGTGCAGTGTTAACTGGTGCTGTAGGAATGGGCCCATCAAGGACATAGAGCTTGCGCTCTTGTTTGAGGACAATCCTCAAGTTCCTATGCCAGTCTAGGAAATTAATTCCACTCAGCTTTTCCTTCTCAAGGACTGATCGTAGTGAAAGACTATTTGTGTTGTTGGTTGCCATTGATATCTACAATTTATAAGTGCAAAAATAATAAGTCAAATTGCAGAGTTTTGATATTATGTAATTGATAATAGTACATTCCAAATATACCTCCCACTATTTTAATCAAATTAATAGCCCTCACCATTAATTCGGAAAGCATTTTTTTATTAAATCTTTCTAGTGAGCTAAGATCCATATTTCATTACGCCTTAAGTTAGCTTTGGCTAATCTCTTAAAACATAATTATTTAGGTAGACAACCATTTGTCAATTATATCATATATAACTCTTAGATAGTTTGGTGAACAACATTTGTTCTAGTCCATCTAATGGTACCTGCCAAACTCTATGCCTCTAAGTCCACAATCCTATTGAGATAACTTAGTTAAGTCGGGCCCAATGCTTTTAACATTTTGGATATCACAATTATCCTATCGCATCTTACCAAGATAAATGGGGTACTTTGCTTTGGCAAACCTACATTCATTGATCAAGGTCTTGATGAGTGTCATTCATTGGAAGGCATCTGATTTAGACTTAATAATTTTATGAGGGATTTTATTAATTAATTTAGATCTCACCAATTTTAATCTTATTAAGCATGCACGTTATTTATCATAGCATATTGTATACAAGCATAAATAAAGTGCAAAAATTAAACGTGTCACAGTTATGGCCCAACCCTATGTCAATCCTTTCAAGCTAATGAAAAGATTGAAGGTCAGTCTAAGGTGGTAAAAGGTCTTCAAAATAGTAGCTTCGTTGGACCTTCCTCGTTCACGTGTGTCTCCTCTCCATCGTCATCTTGATTACACTTGTACATTACATGTTATAAAGAAACCTCGAGTTACATTCGAGGGGATTTAGATGAGAAGAGAATATTACATCAGAATATAGAAAGGCACGACATGCAAGCCGTATTTTAAAAAACCAAAAACCACTAATCCTATGGGTCAAAAGGGCCATAACTGTGCACCATGCATATCACAATAAGCACATAACACAATTTATATCATTTAAAGAAAATTATAAATAATATTTGGGGTCACGACCATCGTGCGCTACGGCGGGGGGGTCCAAGGGGGGGACTCCCCCCCTGGCGGTGGTCTCGCTGACCGGTCAGCGAGCGGGGTCGGGGGCAGCGCCCCTGGAAATTTTTTCCAAACTACAATCTGTATTGTAGAATTCCTGAACTACAGATTGTATACGAATCTCGGAAACAATTCCAAAATCATATAAAATCTGCCATGCAGATTGTATATGAATCTCTGAAACAATTCCAGAATCATATACAATTTGCCATATTAAACAATATACCCAGAACAATACACCCAGAACATATCATATATGTCCAGTTTCGTTTAATCATATTAAACTGAATCTTCATACTTCTAATCCAATTAGAACAGAAGTTGTATTGTTCTTCCACCTTATAAAGTACGATTAACAGAAACCATATACATGCATATATTTCAGATTTCCAGAATACGCATACATGTAAAATATCATATATTTAAACTCAGATTGGTAAACATGCATCATCATATATCATATATATCGAGTACAATTAAATCACGTAATCTGAATTAATCGTTTGGCAAGTAGCTCTGATACCACTGTTAGGGTTTCGACACAGTGAAAACAGCGGAATTTAAAATTTTTTGAAACCCTAAGACAGGATCCATGCGTACATCATGTGCTTGTGCTTCTACCATAATAATATATCTCATATATGTTCATATCGTTGCACAAATTACACATTGTGGTCATATTAATCACGTATCACATAGCACATAATTTTTATGCAATTAAAACAAGAATTACATATCATAACAGTTCAACATTTAACATAAAAGGGACTGAAGAACTTGCTTCGGTTTGCGTTCATTACGTAACACTTACAAACATCCGGCGTATAGTCTTGTTCGTCAATTAACATTTATTTGATCTTTATCATTCGTCAAATAACCTCTTGTTTGATGTATTTTAATTGAGTTCTTGCTTCACTTCTTGTATGCTTGGTAATTGAAGAAGTGGAGAATTGATTTTGGGATGGTGGTGGAGCCGAACTTGTTTTGAAATGAATGGAAGTTAACAAAAAAAATTCTTTTTTTTTCTTCTTCTTTTGGAACGGATGAAAATGGAATGGGTCAGGGGCTGAAATCTTTCTTTCTTTTCCTTATTAACCACTAAAATAATCTAACCATGTTGGAGAATTAAAAAAATTCCCACCGACTTGCCCACCGACTTTGGTTTCTCGGATAAGCCACAAAATCAATCGTAATTAAATATTTTAATACATTACCTAGTTATTTCGTGTAATAAATATTTTACATAATATATGTAAAATATTTTATTTTAATTTACCAAAATTCCTAAAATAATTTATAAATAATATTTATACCCTTTTCAGGTGCTTTATTTGACAAATTTTATACACGCATAATGACATGCATGTAATTATATGAGGTAATTTATACCTCTAAAAATCATAAAATAATTCATAGGACATATAAAAATTATTTTTCATAATTTTTCACTCCGTTACTTGGACAACATGTTACATTAACATGTTCACGTTTCCGAAATATTATTTTTCATAAAGGTCATAATAATTCCATTATACATAAATATAATTTTTAATAAATTAAAACATTTCTTTTCTTATTTCTTTATCATTTAGCATACATTAAATATACACCATTTAAATAATAATTCCTGCACCTTTATAATCATTTAATTGTACAATTTTATTGTACCATTACCTAAAATTTCTTTAATTCTTAATAAATTGTTTTTTAAACAATTTATTTACTTTTTAATTATTTTAATTCCACACCATTTATTACCATCTCTGTACGGATTTAATTTACCAATTAAATCCCATCTCATACATAAAATCACATAAAATAATAATTAATTTAAACAATCTTGATAATTTTGTTGATTAAATTCTTATTTAATTTTTATTAAATAAATCCAGAATTTCGGATCGTCACAGCAAGTCTGAGCACAGCTATGCTCAGAACCTAGTGCAGATGCGCTCCCTTACGTTTACAAGTGCGCTTTAGTTCAACTCTCGGACAGTAGCTTCTAGCACAGCTGCACTCTCCCCAAATGCAGGTGCGCTCGGTTCTAATTTTTGAAAACTTTGATTTTTAACTAATTTTGAAAACCTTAACTTATTTGATCTTTTAACAACATACACCAACATTTTAAGTTTTGAAATAACTCCACTCATTACAAGAATCAACCTTTGATTCTTTCTACAAACTTGTTTTTTTTTGAAAACATTTATAATATGATACATATTCATTTCCCTCCATCATGCCATTAGGTTAAAAAAACATGAACTTAACGTAATTCAAAACACATTACTCAATAATCTATTAATTGATTAGGCCTTAAAATCACAAAGTTTAGAAAATAACTGGTTTTAAGCTTTTTATCAAACATATACAAGGCATGTATTAACTAATTTTTTATGAAAATATATGTTATATCATATATCTCCATCATATACCTCGCTTACACCAACTTTGGATCCACCATGATCCACACACAACATATCTCCTATAACAACATAGGACACACCCATGAACTAAAGTTATTATAAGAGTTTAAGCTTAGGAATACTTTTAACCTTTGAATATATGAAGGATTCCCTTAATGTTTGTTCAAGCTTTTCCTTTTGATTTCTAAGAAATCTTGCTATTGGTTGCTATTGAGTATTGTCAGGATCCTCTTTCTTCTTCTTTTGATTCTCTCGGGTCTCTCTCTTTTTCTCTCTATATAATATTTTCTATGAGCTCTCACACTTACACTTCAAAAAAAGAAAAGAAGCAAAAGCTTTAGATGCTCAGAGGCTGAGTATATATATATATATATATATATATATATATATATATATATATATATATAACCCCCCCTATGTTTATCATATAAATATACACTCATATATGTATTACCCTATCACCTACTCTAGTTCACTTGCTAGTTCTTCCATAAGACCTAAAAGGTGAAAGGTGAAAGTAGTATCACCTCAAGCCAATCACATTTGATGTGATAAGTATATGCTTTGTAATAATATTCGTTTGTTAATAATAGTTTTACTTAAAGGCATTTCTTATTCATGATTAATTGATTAAATTAATTAAATGGATAAACCCATAGTTTTGAGCAATGCTTTTAGAATCATGATGTTAATCACGCTAATGAGATCTAAATTCAAGAAAGCTCAAAAACTAAAATATTCGTAATCGTGGGATTACTAAAATATGGATTAGTGAATCCAGATAAATTAGTACATACTATGCTTGCTCTTATGAAGAGGATGATTGATCTCAAAATTATTTGTATGGAGACACTGAAGTAAGTATGTAGGTGTTTATTAAAGAATAATTTTACTGAACGTGACTCACTAAATGAACACCTAATGAAGTTTTCCATGCTTGTCAATAGGAGTTCCTTATATGATAGCTAGTAGTACAAGTGATCATTGGATCTGAGATTATCATAGTACCTTGCGTATGATGATTTATGCTTAGTCATATTCCTTAAGACTCTTTGAGTATAACAAATAATACGTTCGGGTATAATAAGTTGTGCATAGAGGTAGATGAATGGTCAACAAATGATCTACCACTTCTAGTAAAGGGAGAGAATGTCATATGTAATTCGATAAAGGACAACTTAGAAATCCTTGGCCAATGTAAAATTAAAATTAGAAAGGAAATTTTAATTTACATCAAAGTTATGCATTTGAGAATTAAAATGCATATGATAAAATAAAATAAGACTTGAGAGTAATTATATGTCTTATATTTGACTAAAACATTATATGGTTGAAGAATTGAATTGTACGGTATCTATTCGCGAAATAGGTTTTTTATGATCAAACGTTGATATTTATATTATACGAAAAGTCAAGAATTGATAAGGGGATTAACCCTTATTGTGGAATAATAAGTATTTATTTATAAATAAATTAAAGGAGTTTAATTTATTATTATAAATAATATTAGAATTATTCTAATTTATTTATTCTACAACTGTGATAATATTGAACCTAAAGGGTCATACCGCAAAAAAGAATTATTTATTTTAAAAGTAATGAGATAATGGTAATAATAAATTAAGTATATTTAATTTATACTATGGTGATAGAATAAATTAAATAGCTTAATATTTATAATTAAGTATTTTAAAAATAGTAATTATAAATTAATACGAGTATTATTATTATTATTATTATTATTATTATTATTATTATTATTATTATTTATTTATTTATTTCTTAAATGGTTTAGGAATTAATTAATAATTAGTACTCCCATATTAAATAATTAAGTTCATAAAGTGTTTAGGAATTATAATTATTATATAAAATTAATTTAGTTCTTAATTAAATTAGGAATTAAATTAAAACCCTACCCCTAAAGAGTTTATGAGGGTCATATCTATAAATAAGAGGAGCCATATTATTGATTGGGGTGACACACATTTCCATATTAATTGGGAAAGTACTTTATAATTCTTTATATATAAGAGTTAGTGAAAGAGCAAGAATTAGGGCTAGTCATCCATAGTTTGGAAAAACTAAAATTCACTTCTTGAATTCATAGATCTCTTAGTGGATCACCTCTAGAGGCTTCACACCTGGGGGAGCAAACATTAATTTGTGAAATCTAATCGGTGAATTTGAAGTTAGACGCGAATGAGTAAAATGAGTTGAACTTGTACTTGTGGAAACTTAGTTCTACAAAGGTATAAATCTTTTATCATTTCTTAATTAATAATAGTATCATAAGAAAGATCTTGGTTATCGATTTGTAAAAATTCTAAAAATTTGATTTTGTTTGCTTCTATTGTGCTTTACAATTTGATTATACGTATGTCATATTTTTGTAAACCAAGAGTGGCATCAAGAGTCAAATTTATGCGAATTATTAATTGTTTTGATTCCGTATATATATGGGTTTGTACTTAGAATAATTTCATTGGGCATACATGTTGTATAAAATCATGAATTTTGGAAACAATTACCAAAAATTGTGTTTTGAATGCAAAAAGATTAAAAATCGTGAACTGATCAAAAATCGTGAAACTAGCAGCAGCTTCCGGCGTAGCTACATCGCTCGGTCGCACAACTACGTGGGGACTTTGACGGAGCTGCGTTGAGACCTGGCACAACTGGGTGGCGAGACGCTAATTTGGTTCCAAACCCATAGTTTCCAAACATATGTTGTAGCCTTTCATTTGATTAAAGTAATCATTGAAAGAGGAAATGACACTATAGATATGATAGATTCTTAGAACAACATTACAAATCTACTAATTGAAACATTTACTTAAGTAATTCAATACGATCGTAACTTATAGAAGATAGGTATGAGATACCAAGAGCGATTGACTTTTCTGCAAGTGGGAGATTGAAAGTAGTATGCCCTCAAGCTAATCACATTTGATGTGATAAGTATATACTTTGTAATCTTATTCGTTTATTAATAATAGTTTTATTTAAAGGCATTTCTTATTTATGATTAATTGGTTAAATTAATTAAATGGATAAACTCATAATTTTGAGCAATATTTTTAGAATCATGATGTTGATTATGCTAATGAGATATAAATTCAAGAAAGCTCAAAAACTAGAATGTTCCTAATCGTGGGATCACTAAAATAGAGATTAGTAAATCCGAATATATTAGTAAATACTATGTTTGCTCTTATGAAGAGGATGATTGATCTCATAATCATTTGTGTTGAGACACTAAAACAAGTATGTAGGTGCTTATTAGAAAATAAGTTCATTGAACGTGACTCATTAAAGGAACACCTAATGGAGTTTTACATGCATGTCAATAGGAGTTCCTTTTATGATAGCTAGCAGTATAAGTGATCATTGGATTTTAGATTATCATATTAAATTGATTTAGTTCCTAATTAAATTAGGAATTAAATTAAAACCCTATCCCTAAAGAGTTTAGGAATGTTATATCTATAAATAAGAGGAGTCTTATTATTGATTGGGGTGACACACATTTTCATATTAATTGGGAGAGTACTTCATAATTCTTTACATTTAAGAGTTAAGGAAAGAGCGAGAATAAGGGCTAGCCACCCATGGTTTGGAGAAACCAAAATTCACTTCTTCAATTCAAAGATCTCTTGGTGGATCACCTCTAGAGGCTTCATACCTGGAGAGCTAACATTGATCTATGAAATCTGTGACGCCCCCAAATTCGGGTCCCTTGAACCTCGGGTTTGGTGCTCACTATTCACCACTTGACAAACTTTCAAAAACTAAAACTTCAATAACTCGCGGAAAATATACATAATTTCATTACAAAACGTACCTTCAATCCCAGGTTCCACTAACCTTAATACATCATCATTACCTTATATATAAAAAAAAAGTGTACACATATAGTATGAACTAATTACGTCTATTCGTTCATCTTTCATTTGTCGTGGTACTCCTTAGATCACTCGGCTTAACTGAAAATAGTTCACGATATAGCAAGGGTGAGCAACTACTTTGCCCAGCAAGTTTAAATAAATAAGAAATGATATATCATGGATGAAAAAGATTTATCTTCGAGAGTTTCAACAATAGATAACAATTGTGAAATAACAAGAATCAATGTTCAATAACAGAATGGATTGACTCTTTACTGCTGAGTGGTCTCAAAGGACCATGAACTGCTACTAAGGTAGAACAGACATACAATGTCTGACTCCTTGTTAAAAATAACGGGACACTCGAGGGGATCAGTCCTCTCATGTCCTATGTATATGCATAACATTTAGATTTCTAGCACGCATTCGGTTTTCCGACAAATAAAAATCCCCTTTAACTAGGGTTGTTCTTTCTCAGTCTTACTGTAAGAATCCGCACCAGCCAATGGTTTGGATAAGCTTTCATAATATTCAATTAGATGAATTTATACATGCATTTGTCTAGCCGAAACAATTAGCTTAGACATTCTTAAACAGTTCGTAAATTACTGAACTATAACATTTGCAAATGCACTCTGTGCGAATACAATAACCAATAATGAGGTGGAATAATTTTAGATAATTAATCCACTTTAAGTTCTGTCAAATAACTACGAGTGTAGAATTTGCTCAACAATAATTTGAATAGCTCAATGTACATAAAGTTGAAGGAACTTGCAACAATAAATACAAGTTAGGGTTAAGAAGAACTTGCCTGTTCCGCTGACTACTGCTATTCAACTTAAAAATACTTCCTTTGGGTGACCTAATATTCAATAACATTGATCCTCCAATTAGCATAACACATATAGGTTTATTTAACATTAATAACCTTAACATATATGTCTTAAATCATCGATCACTTAATCATAACCTTAAAACTCTTAATAATATTATTAATCCCTTAATAATATTTTAACTTACATAACCATCACTTCATTTCTTTATAATATTATCTCCTTTGATAATATATAAACACCACATATAATATTATTAATCGTATAATAATATTTTAACCATTTATTATTTCAATAATAAATCACTTAGCTCCTCAATATTATTAACCATCTAATAATCATCTAAATCTCTTTATTATCTTAAACACTTATTAACATTAGTAATAATTAACTAATGCTTTACACTAACCCCAATGATATTAATAATATCTTAATCATTTATAAATATTATTAACCATTTAATAATATTTTATCCTCTCAATAATATTATTAATCCTTTAATAATACCCTTATCTTTAGTTAATATTATTAATCAATTAATAATATCTCAATCATATGTTAACATTATTAATAATATCTTACTCTTCAAATAATATTATTCATCAAATAATATCTTCAATAACTCATAAATATTATTATCCATTTAATAATATTTTACACCCAAAATAATATCATTTAATACTATTTTCTTCTTTCATTAATATTATTAACCATTTAATAATATTCTATTCTCATACTAATATTATTAACCATTTAATAATATTTTATTCTCATACTAATATTATTAACCATTTAATAATATTTTAATCCTTTAATAATATTATTAATCATTTAATAATATTCTACTCCTTTATTAATATTATTAATCATTTAATAATATTTTAATCCTTTATTAATATTATTAATCATTTAATAATATTCTACTCCTTTATTAATATTATTAATCATTTAATAATATTTTAATCCTTCATTAATATTATTAATCATTTAATAATATTTTATTAACTTACTAATATTATTAACCACTTAATAATATTTTAATCATTCATTAATATTATTAACTATTTAATAATATTTTAATCATTTATTAATATTATTAATCATTTAATAATATTTTATTAACTTACTAATATTATTAACCATTTAATAATATTTTAATCATTCATTAATATTATTAACCATTTAATAATATTTTAATCTCTTATTAATATTATTAACCATTTAATAATATTTTAACAATTCTCAAATCCTTTAATGATTATTTAAATAATAATCTCTTAATTAATTAAACCCATTTATTATTTAATATTTATTAAATAACAAATGATCATTTTATTCATTTCATCTCCCTTTAATTATTATTTAACATCCTTTAAATAATAATTAACTAATTATCCTTATTTATTAAAATAATAAATAATTACCTTATTAACTTCATCTTTCTTTAATTACCATTTAATATCCTTTAAATAATATATAATTATAATAATAGCTTTTATTTACTTTATTTATTATTTATTATAAATAATAAATAATTATTAAAGTTGGGTCCCAAATTAATTATATTAATTTTTAAGCAATTTTATCAATTTTGGACTTAAAAGACCCGGCCCGACCCGACCCGGAACGGAAAACTCACTGGCCGTGAACAGTGACAAAGGGCCCCGGCTCTCCTTTTACAAAGGAAACAAGGGCCCCGGCCCTCCTCTTGCAGAAACTGCAGAATTGCCATTTTCTGATTTTTCAACTTTTGCTCCTTTAATTAAAACTTGAATAAAATGAAATCTACAAATCCAAATGACCTCAAATTGGTATCGATGGATTCGTATCTTCCTAAACTACAATATTCCATCATTGGATCAAATTTTTGGAAAGGTTTTGGTTATGAAAAATAGCCACAAAGTGGACTATTTGTACATTGGGTTCTTAAAATGAGCCTCCTTGGTTCAAAAATCATATATTAACCATAACAACTCGTATGAACATTATACCAACTAGGTTTTGTTCTTAACTTATATATTTACCATATCAAAGAAGAAAATTTCAAACACAACCTCTAGCTTTCAAAATGAAATGCTATAAATCACAACCCCAACTAGGGTTTACCGGTAAAACTTAATATAGACATTTCTTGCATTTTTATGCATACCGCTCATACCAAAACATGATTTAACTATATCAAACCATGAATATACCTATATATCATAGTTTTAGACTTCTAGATCATCAAAATAACTTTTGATCGGTTAAAAATACTTTTTGACCAA
Organism: Hedera helix; assembly: GCA_947179155.2. Taxonomy (NCBI): domain Eukaryota; kingdom Viridiplantae; phylum Streptophyta; class Magnoliopsida; order Apiales; family Araliaceae; genus Hedera; species Hedera helix. Next base: position 12,546,274 of record OX359287.1, read on the forward strand.
TTAAAACATATATAGACCATATAAATTAACTAAGGAAGGGTTAGAACACTTTTCAACCTTCATAGTTCCTTCTATGGAGATCTTCTTCTTGCTAGGCCTCTTCTTCCTTCTTGAGTGAACCATTATCACACTAGCTCACAAGCTCTCTAGCTTTTTCCTCTCAACTTACAAGTATTTCTCTCTTTAACTCTCAAATGCTCTCTCTTTTCACTCTTGAAATCTCAAGCAAATGAACCAACCAACATAATACTTGTGTGGAGTATCTTATTTATAGTCATCTACTAAACCATCATCAATTCTCCTAATCAACCAATGTTGGTTAAATTAAGGCTAATTGGTGCTTACTATTGCATGAATGACTAGGTTGATTGACATTGTGATTGACCTTAGTTGTTCACCTACTATGACAATGAGTAAATTACAAGCAACTTGGAAAATCAAGCAACCCCAAGTGGGGCCCCCTAAATCTCAGCAAAATGGGATAAATCCCCCATTTTTGCTTTATTTTTATTACATTTATTATACATATATACACCAATTGATATATATACCTATATATAATGTTTGACCAACATTTTGACTTCCTATTGGGCTCCACTTTGGACTTAGGTATTAAATAAGTTGGGCTCATTCATTTAATTTGTTTGGGCTCAATTTATTTATCACATTGGGCTAACATTTAAATAATCTATGTTACATTTAATTAAAACAAGCATTGGGCTAGTTTAATTAATTACATAGATCAATGTTTAATTAAATTATATAGGCTACTAGGTTAGTTTATTGGACCTAGTTTAATATATCATTTGGACTTATTATATAATCCAATTAGATTTGCTATTTATAAGTCAATTGGACTCCTTAATTAAATTAGCTTACATAACACTATTACTTACAAATTCTTGGGTTTGTTTTCATGAAACCCTAACAGATATTAATAAAAGTACTTTGACTTGACTAATTTAATTCATTCACTAACCCTTATCATTAAATTGGGTTTATAATATAGTTAACCATACACAAACAATTATTCCCATATTGGATTATCTTAAATAATTCACTTGCTTCTTCTTTCTCATTATTCATACAAGTAATTAACTTGTTTACTATAAATCTTCTTAATTGCCATACAAGGCCAACATTCAAGCTTTGTGATTTCATCACATAAGCTTCTCTCGAAATCTTTTTCTTTCTTTAGTTAATTAATTTAATTAACTAATTTAATACCTCTCATCATACAACTTAACACATACACACATACTTCATACATCACACCTCATATTTTCTTATGGATATAATTAATAAATAAATAAAAAATTGGGTTCGTAATTTTCTCGGTCATTACAAAATCTAATCGTTGAATTTGAAGGCGGACACGAAGGAGTAAAAATAGTTGAACTTTTACCTATGGAAGCTTGGTTCTATAAAGGTATAACTCTTTTATCCTTCCTCAATTAATAATAGTCGCATAAGAAAGATCCTGGTTATTGGTTTGTAAAAAATTTTAAAATCTAATTTTGTTTCCTACTGTTGTGCTTTAAAATTTGATTGTATGCATGTCGTATTTTTGTAAACCAAGAGTGGCATCAAAGAGCCAAATTTATGCAAATTATTAATTATTTTGATTTCGTATATGTATAGGTTTGTATTTAGAATAATTTCATTGGGCATACATATTGTATAAAATCATGAATTTTGAAAACAATTACCTAAAATCATGTTTTGAATGCAAAATGATTAAAAATCGCGAACTGATCATAAATCGTGAAACATATAGCAGCTTCCGGCGCAGCTATGTCGCTCGGTCATACAGCTGCATGGGGACTCTAGCGCAGTTGCGTTGAGACCTGTCACAATTGCGTGGTGAGGCGCTGATTTGGTTCCAAACCCATAGTTTCCACACATATGTTCTAGCATTTTCGTTTGATTAAATTAATCATTGAAAGATGAGATGACACCATAGATATGGTAGACTCTTAGAATAACACTATAGATTCACTAATTTAAGCATTTACTTGAGTAATTCAATACGATCTCAATTTATAGAAGATATGTATGAGATACCAAGGGCAATTTACTTTAGTGCAAGTGGGAGATTGAAAGTAGTATGCCTGTGACACCCCAGGATTTTTAGAGTAATTCCAAATAAGGATTATGATGAATTAAGTAAATGTTAACATTTAAAACCTGGTGTTGAATGATAAAAGTATTAAGGAATAATTTATGATATAAACAATGTGCTAAATGACCTATGTGGTTCACTAAATATGTTGGATATATTACAAAGAGAAATGGAATGTGAAGAAAATTTATAAATATGAATTAAGAAAAGAAGGTTGAATGTGCAGAGTATAAATGATGTGTAATAGAAAGTATGAAATAAGTGGATTGAGTAAGGGTAAGTACGATTAAAGAAAGGAAATTTTTCAGAGAATGAGAAACTATCTTGATAAGTGCATCAAGAAACGAGTTAAAGTTTTATTAATAAATTTTTTAGAGAATTATGAAATGTAATATTACAAAGAAATTGTAAACTTAGTTAAAAGTTGAATACTCTGACTGTTACGATCATTATGGGTTATCCATTAAAAATGTGAATTACAGCTACTAAAGAGGTAAATTATGGTTATTATTAGGATTAGTTGTTATTTATCAAGATAAAAGTATAGCAAAGTGCTAAAAATGAAATACGTAAGGTTATTACGGAAATGGTGATTCCGGGGATGGAATCCTGTTAAGGGGGGAAGAATGTGAGGACCCGAATTTTCGGGATCACTTTAATAATATTAAATAAGAATTTAAATAACAAAATTGTTAAGGTTATTTAATGTTTGATATATTTTATGTGATTTAAAGTGTGTGATGAGATTTTATTGATAAATTAAATTTGTACAGAGATGGTGATAATTGGTGTTGAATTAAAATAATTGAAAAGTAAATAAATTATTTAAAAACAATTTATTAAGAATAAGAGAAATTACATGTAATGGTACAATAAAATTGTTGTAGAGGTGCATAAATTATTATTTAAATGATGTTACGAGGTAATGTGAGGTTTATGAATTAAATAGGTGTATATATATATATATATATATATATATATATATATATGTTCAAGTGTTATATTGATAAAATTTTATTATTTATGAAAATTAAGGGATTAATAATTAAATTAATCCAAATTTAAATGAAAAGTTAATGAGGGAGTTAGTAAAATTGTAATTATTGATTTTAGATTTAATCAATAATTATGGAGGAAGTTTAGAAATTAATTGAGAAGAAAAGTAATTATATAAATTATATAATAATAAATTATATAATTTATATAAGGAAATTAAAGTAAAGTATGAAGAAAATAATAATTATATAAATTATATAAGAATAATTATATAATTTATATAAGAGGATTAAATTGAATAAGGATGGAAGAATTTTTTTATAAATTGTACTTTGGGCAAAATGGAAATTATATAAGGAGAAAGTAATTATATAAATTATATAATAATAAATTATATAATTTATATAAGGAAAGTTAATGTAAATAGTAAGGAAATAATAATTATATAAATTATATAAAAATGATTATATAATTTATATAAGGAGAATACATTAATTAAGAAAGGAAATATAACTGTACAAATGGTACAATATGTTATTATATGGTGTATATTTAAAGTGTGTCAAATAGTAAAGAAATGGGAGAATAAATGAGGAAAAATGATGTTTTAATTTATTAAAAATTTTGTTCATGTATAATGGAATTTTTTTATGATTATTATGGGGATAATATTTCAGAAACGTAAACATGTTAATGAAACATGTTATCTAGGTAACGAAGTGAAAAAGTATGAAAAATAAATTTTAATATGTTGTATGTATTATTTTATGAATTTTGGAGGTATAAATTACCTCATATAATTACATGCATGTCATTATGCGTGTACAAAATTTGTTAAGTAAAGTACCTGAAACAGGTATAAATATTATTTATAAATCATTTTATGAATTTTGATAAATTAAAATAAATATTTTATATACATTATATAAAATATTTATTACACGAAATAAATACGTAATGTATTAAAATAATTAATTTTGCATGAATTTTGTGACAAATCCAAAAACTTAAAGTCAGTTGGGCTAAGGTCGGTGGACTTGTTTTTTTTTTTTTTTTTTTAAATTTGGTTAAGTTGCCTTTGGGATAAAAAGGAAAAGAAAAACAAGAAAAAGGAAGAGAAATAAACCAAACAAATATACTTCATCTCTTCTTCCACCACCACCATGCCATCCGAAACACCACAACCAATAGAGAGAAATATTGGTGCCATCAAAGAGGAATAACAAGCTTGAAGGATGAAGTTTCAAGCTTTGGAAGGTATAAAAAATGAATTTATTTGGTTTATTTTTATATTTATGGTGATAAACTAATTTTATGAAAAATCAGTAAATAAATAGAATAATTATTCTATATTTTTAGATGTATATATATGAATTATATCATGTTTGGAGTTATTATGATGTGAAATTGTGAACAAAAATTGGATCTAATGGTGGTAAAGGTTGTTGGCAGAAAAGAAATGCAGAAAAGAAATAAAAATTATGGGTCGCCCGCGCATTGTGCAGCGGCCAATTGTTTCGTAAGCCGGGGTCAAAACGATGGCGTATTGGGGGGCGGAAGGGAAGCCGTGCCATGCGCGGCTGTGATTTTGTCCACCGCCAGGCCAAACGACGTCATTTGCCTAGCGTAAGTGGTGAAGGCTGCGCGCAATGCGCGGCGGCTGGCAGGGTTGTTTAATTACCAACGTGCCCCTGCGTTTTTTCGAAAATGACCAGCGTGTCTCTTGGCCACGGCAAATTACGACCTTGCCCCTTCACTTTTTCAGAAATACCGAACGTGTCCTTGAAGTTGCAGAAATTACGAAAATGCCCTCAAAAATTATTTTTAATTAAAATAAATGTTTAAAAATTGTTTAAAAATTATAGAAAAATACTAAAAATATAGAAATGATATTCGGGGATTAAATTTGATATTTTTGTAAAAATATTAAATATTGGAGATTAATATTTAAATACTTTAAATATTAATCTAGTAAGTTTAAAATTTAGAAAATGGTTAAATTAAAATTTGGGCAACCAAATATGCTAAATTTTATCGGACGAGCCAGGTTATCTGCATTGAATATGTTTTATATTAGTTAAATTAATATATTGAGGGACGAGGTTAATATAATTAACCATATTATTTGATAATTGGCCCGGTACCCTAAAATAAACCGTCGAGTAGGGTTAATTATATTATAAATGATATTAATTCATTAAATTAATATCATGAGAGGATAAATAATTATTAATTAATTATCTTATGGTCATAGGTTATTCGAGAAGGAGTTTTGAGCTACAAATTTAATAATTGGACGTCAAGGCAAGTTCTCTCAGTACTTTGATTTTAATTATTTATCTGTTAGAATATGTTAATTCTTGTTCAAATGCACATAAAAATTATGTGATACGTGATCTGTGTATAATCTGACCACGATGTGTATTTGGTGCAATGATGTGACTATATGTGAAATTGATAAATGCTGACTTTACGTAATTACTAATCTGAATTAGACATGAGACATGTGAGATATATTGAGTTAGTAAAAGCACAACACATGACGTATGACACACATAGAGCATGTTATGTTATGTGCTACATGAAGCATGAAAGGTGCAAACTGTTGAACTTGCTGAGCCGTTGTGCTCATTGCTTGCATAATATAAACTTTTGCAGGTAAAGAAATAAATTTCAGGAATATCCGATTGTGTTAGAGATGGATTACCCTAAAAGGTTATGAACATAACTGTTATATTTTCAATATCATAATTCAATGTGAGTAAATTGGCGAAGTTTACGTTGATGTGATGTATATATATATATATAAATTTTGTCCAGATAAGACGAGTATAATTAAATTGTGTACTGTGATTACTCAAGGAAGTTGTTACGATAAAGACTATTATATGTCTAATTATGAATTATGGAACAAAGAATATTTGTGTGGATATAAACAATATTAAATTTTGAATGTTGAGCTTTACTATATTTGTACAGAAAGAAAATATAAAGGTTACGATCCAGGGACTAGGATTGAGATATTAAGTTATTAAATGTCCACATACTTTAATACAATGAAAAAAAATTTATACCAAACAATTTGATAATTGATGATTGTAAAGTCAATTAAGAAATTAAATAAGGTGATTAAGGATTTATTAACGAACCGAAATTTGGACGTTAAGAAAATAATGTATAATAAATATGAAATTTAAGGTAATAAGATTTGTTGAATTTCGGGGATGTTACAATGCCCTCACATTAAGTATATTTATTTTAGAAGTAATGACATAATGGTAATAATAAATTAAGTGTATTTAATTTATACTATGGTGATATAATACATTAAATAACTTAATATTTATAATTATGTATTTTAGAAATACTAATTATAAATTAATACGAAGAGTCTTATTATTATTATTATTATTATTATTATTATTATTATTATTATTATTATTATTATTATTATTATTATTATTATTTAGTTTTTAAATACTTTAGGAATTAATTAATAAGTAGTACTTTCATATTAAATAATTCAGTATCTAAAAAGTTTAGAAATTATAATTATTATATTAAATTGATTTAGTTCCTAATTAAATTAGTAATTAAATTAAAACTCTACCCCTAAAGAGTTTAGGAGGTTATATCTATAAATAAGAGGAGTTTTATTATGGATTGGGGGTGACACACATTTCCATACTAATTGGGAAAGTATTTCATAATTCTCTACATCTAAGAGTTAGAGAAATAGTAAGAATTAGGACTAGCCACCCATGGTTTGGAGAACCCAAAATTCATTTCTTGAATTCATAGATCTCTTGGTAGATTACCTCTAGAGGCTTTACATTTGGGGAGCTAACATTTATCTGTGAAATTTAATCGGTGAAATTGAAGGGGGCGCGAAGGATTAATAGGAGTTGAACTTGTACATGTGGAAACTTGGTTCTACAAATGTATAAATCTTTTATCATTTCTTAATTAATAATAGTCGTATAAGAAAGATCCTGGTTATTGGTTTGTAAAAATTTTAAAAATCTAATTTTGTTTGCTTCCATTGCACTTACAATTTTGATTGTATGTATGTCATATTTTTGTGAAACCGAAGAAAGCTCCCTTCCTTCTGCCCCTCAATGTTGTTGAGTTGCTCACCTATTGAGCTACTAAAGTCATTTCCTAATGGCTTATAATCATAGCTTATATATATATATATATATATATATATATATATATATATATATATATATATATATATATATATATATATATATATATTCATTGCATCTAGAGCCAAGAAAAATGGACACAAAAATCTTCCTCCTCATCCCCCACTTGGGCAAAATTCCTCCAAATTATTTCATTTTCCTTTTTTTAATGCCACACACAGACACACACACACACACACACACACACACACATACACACACACCCAATACTTAGTTAATTCAATACACCTCGTATACATATAAAAGTATATGTATATTACCATTTTCAATTGGCAATAACGCCTTTAATCCTTCATCAATTTGGTCCTACAAACATTAACATTTCAAGGACACTAACGCCATTATTTATTTCTTTAAGGGTAACATATACATTTCATCACCACTAGGACACTAAGGTCATTACATAAATTTTTAAGGGTAAAATGGACATTATCCATTTTCTCCAATCCTTCCATTTATGGAAACTTTCCATTTGTGGAAAGTTTCAAACAAAACATTTATTTTCCTTTTTCCTTTATTTATCTCCTTTTAATACTACACATTAATTAGTCCTTCAAGCCAGTCTTACATACGTGATATAAAATCATTTAATTCTCTTTCTTATCCTTCATTGTAGCCGAAATTGCTCACATAATTATAGCATAGATTACACCATATGGGCTGTTGAATTTAGTAATTTGATTGGTTAGCCAAAAGTGATACATCAAGTATAACTAAAATAACCATTATATTAATTGTAATATTCCAGACATTTTAAATATGATTTGACAAGATCTAATCAAGGTTGTCAATTCAAAATCTAAATAATGATTGCTCGAGTATACCTTGAGTTATCTTAAAAAATAAATGTGACTTAAAGCTGCAATCGTATATGGCTGTAGGTTAAAACTTTTAACCCAAATTAGGTGTTATGTGATTAGTAAAGCATAAATTGAGCTTCAAGTATGTTATGTGATTTATCTATGTCTTGGATTTTGTATTTTGATTCAGGTAATTAATCGTAACACTTATTAAAATTCAGAAGTCAGTTTAAGGCTAAAACCTGAAAAAGGAAAAATAGTTAAAACCCTAAAACCTAAGGGTTGTAACCTAGTAGAATCATCAACCGTCTTAAGTTATTTTGACATATCGTATTTCACGAAATAACATTTATATGAAGTATAAATGCTATTTAGCCAACCAATAAAAGTTTTTTTTCTCGAAAAATGTGTAAAAATACTTTTCACAAGAAAACATTTTTTATTCGTTTGACCGTTTCTTTCATCTATAGGAATTCTTGTATTTCACAACATAGTGTTAATATAAGATTTAGATATTAGGGAACCAATACAATTTTCAGGAAAAAATGACAAAAATGACACAATTTACGAGAAAATGTATGTCATTTTTTTTACTGTTCTTTTCGACGTTTTAACTTTTTACATTTCACGATATAGTATTTATACAGGGAATAGATATTAGGGAGCCACTGATATTTTTTCCAAAATAAAACGTAAAACGCTATTCAAACGGAAACACTTTCCATTTTTGAATGTTCCGTTGAAAGATATAGTGTTTGTATGTAACACCGATGCAAAATAAGCAATAAAAGATTATCTCGAAAAACGTGTCAGGAGTAAGACAAAATAGGGATAAGACAAAAATTTTTATCTACTGTTTGGTCGTCTAATAATTTTTGATAAACGGTCACCAAAAACACTATTCACTAAAAAACGTGTCGAGTCTTTTGGATTTTTCCTTACACAGAATGGTGTTTATATCGAATAAAACTCTGTAATATCAGACTTTTAATCCGTAAACATCAATTTAACCAGAAGACTTAGAAATGAACTAGAATGAGTTAATGATGAACTGGATTAGTTAAGGATGAACTAATCTAATTGGAATGGAACTAGAAAAGCTAGCTAATTAGTTGGAATCAAACTAGATGTCTAACTAATAAGTTGAGAATGATCTAGAAAGTAAACTAATTAGTTTGAATTAAATTAGATATCTAACTAGATTAGTTAAGAATAAACTAATTATCTAACTAGCCAAGTTAAAATGAAACTAAGTTGGATGATATTCAGCTAGAATGGAACTAGGTTAGATGTAACCTAGTTAGAAGTGAACTAAGTTAATTGTAACTAAGTTATATCCTAACCAAGTCAACAATAGTGGCTAGGAAAGTTAACTAGCATATGAAAGGACTAAATCATTTGAGCATACATATTTGTACTAACATCTTGTGAACTTGAGTTGTAGATATTAGAGGTAATAAGATTAATCGTTTGAAGAAGTAATAAGATTAATCATTTGAAGTTGATAAATTTTGCGGCTATTTTCGAATAGAATATTGGAGTTATTTTATATGAAATTTCTTTGTGATAGTAAGAGAAGATCTTTCAATTTGTTGGGTTAAGGTTTACAATAAGAGAATGATTGATTCATTAAATGATTTGATAGTAAGTGATGAAATTCAATTGATTTGAGAGATTTTGAACAACTTTGAGTCGTTAGTGTACTTTTACATATAGTAAAATTTGTGACTTGGAGTTTAATATGATAATAAAGAGATCATAATGGTATATTCTTTGAAAGGTGCAACAATATTTGAGAACTAATTCGGATTAAGGTTGTGATATTTTGAACTTTTTGAGATTTGAAAGGAGAGTTGATAAAGTGACTTTGGGATTTTCATATCACATGAATTATCAAATATTTTGGAGTTTTATATGTTTATATTATAAAATAATATGTGATAGGTTTGAGATATATGTGGGGAATGAATATTAAGGAATATGACAAAGAACTGATATGTATATATATATATATATATATATACTGGTTTCAAATTTATATTTATTTGATGTTAAGGCGTATTTGTGTTTTCGTGATGATCGATGAGAATGTCTTGTGAGTTGGATTTTGAGGATGAAATTTCTATAGGTGGAAATGAAAGTAATAAGCCCTCAAGCTAATTATATTTGATGTGATACACTTATACTCTGTAATCTTATTCGATTTATTAATAAAAGTATCAAGACATTTTATTATTCATGATTAATTGACTAAATTAATTAAATGGATAAACCCATAGTTTATGAGCAATGTTTTTAGAACCATGATAAGGATCATGCTAATGAGATCTAAATTCAAGATAGCTTAAAACTAAAATGTTCATAATCTTGAGATCACTAAAATAGGGATTAGTGAATATGGATAGATTAGTACATATTATAATTGCTCTTATGAAGATGATGATTGATCTCATAATCATTCGTGTAGAGATGCTAAAGCAAGTATATAGGTGTTTATTAGAGAATAAGTTCACTGAACGTGACTCGCCCAACGAACACCTAATGGAGTTTTACTTGTCTGTTAATAGGAGTTCCTTTTGTGATAGTAGTACAAGTGATCCTTGGACTTGAGATCATTATAGTACTTTGTGTATAATGCGTTGTACTTTGGCATATTCCTTAAAAGCTTTAGGGTATATCACAGGGTATGATCGAATATAATAAGTTATAAATTGAAGTAGCTGAATGTTCAACAAATGATATACCGCTTCAAGAAAAGAAAGAGAATGTCCTATGTAATTTGATAAATGACAACTCAGAAATCTTTGGCCAATGTGGAATGAAAATTAGAAAGGAGTTTCTAATTTACATTAGAGTTATGTATTTATGAATTAAAATGCACATGATCAAATAAAATAAGACTTGACAGTAATTTCATGTCTTATATTTAATTGGGACATTGAGTGGTAGAAGAATTGAATTGTATGATAACTATTCGCTGAAAGGTTTTTTTACGATTAAATGTTGAAATTTATATTATCTGAAATGTCAATTAATCGCTAAGGGGGTTTACCCTTATTGTAGAATAAATATTATTTATTAAATAAATTAAATAGTTTAATTCATTTACATATATAAGATTAGAATAGTTCTAATTAATTTATTCTACAACCGATTTAATATAGAGAACCTAAATGGTCACTCCACAAAAGAGTAATATTAATTTTAGAAGTGGATGACATAATCGTAATAATAAATTAAGTATATTTAATTTATACGATGGTGATAGAATAAATTAAATAATTTAGTATTTAGTATTTAGTATTTTATAAATACTAATTATAAATTAATAAGAGAATTATTATTATTATTATTATTATTATTATTATTATTATTATTATTATTATTATTATTATTATTATTATTATTATTATTATTATTATTATTATTATTATTATTATTATTATTATTATTATTAATTTAGGAATTAATTAATAAGTAGTAGTATTATAAATAATTAAGTTCCTAAATGGTTTAGAAATTATAATTAATTAATTTAGTTCCTAATTGAATTGGGAATTAAATTAGAACCCTAATCCTAAATAGTTTAGGAGGGTTATCTATATCTATAAATAAGAGTAGTCTTAGTATAGATTATTGTTATACACTCTTTCACAAGAATTGATAGAGTATTTCATATTTTTTTACATCTAAGGAGTTAGAGAGAGAGATAATTAGGGTTAACCACCCATGATTTGGAGAAACCAAAATCCACTTCTTTAATTCATAGATCTCTTGATAGATCACCTCTAGAGACTTCACACTTAGGAAGCTAATATTGATCTGTGAAATCTAATCGATGAATTTAAAAAAAGAATATGAACGATTAAAGGGAGTTAAATTTGTAACTGTGAAAGCTTGGTTCTACAAATGTATAAATCTTTTATCCTTCTTCAGTTAATAATTAGTATTTTAAAAATATTAAATAATAAATATTAAGTTATATAATTTATTTTATCCTCATAGTATAAATTAAATATACTTAATTCATTATTACGATTATGCTATTTACTTCTTAAATAATTTATTTTTTTTACGGTGTGACCCTTTAGGTTCTCCGTATTAAACCGGTTAAAAAATAAATTAATTAGAACTATTCTAATCTTATTTATATAAATAAATTAAACTATTTTATTTATTTAAATAAATAATATTTATTTCATAATAAGGGTAAGCCCCTTTAACGATCAACAACTTTCTAGATAATATAGATTTCAATATTTAATTACAAAAGAACCTATTTAGCGAATAGTTACTATACAATTCAATTTTTTTACATTATAATGTCCCAATCAAATATACGACATAGTATTACAATCAAGTCTTATTTTATTTGATTATATGCATTTCGATTCTCAAATGAATAACTCTAATTAATGTAAATTAGAAACTACTTTCTAATTTTTAATCTGTCTTGGCCAAGGACTATTGAGTTGTCATTTATCGAATCGCATAGGACATTATCTTCTTTTACTAGAAGTGGTAGATTATTTGTTGATCATTTACCCATCTCCATGTACAACTTATTATATTCAAACATACTCTTTGATACACCCTAAATTTTTTAAGGAATATGTCAAACTATAATTCCACATGCACAAGATACTATGACAATCTCAAATCTAATGATCACTTGTACTATTATCACAAAATGAACTCTTATTGACAGGCAAGTAAGAATCCATTAGGTGTTCCTTGAGCGAGTCACGTTCAGTGAACTTATTCTTTAATAAGTACCTACATACTTGCTTTAGTGTCTCTACACGAATGATTATGAGATCAATCATCCTTTTCATAAAAGCAAACATAGTATGTACTAATCTATCTGGATTCACTGATCCCCTTTTAGTAATTCCACGATTAAGAATAATTTTAGTTTTGAGTTATCTTGAATTTAGGTCTTGTTAGCATGCTCATCATCATGATTCTAAAAGCATTGCTCAACAACTATGAGTTTATCATAATTAATATCATCTACTAAATACAGATAAAGAAAATGCTTTTGTATTAATAAACTTTTATTAATAAATGAATAAAGCTAATCAAAATGGTATCTAATACCCATCTTCTCTAAGTGATAATCAAATTGTTGTTGAGTTAAAACTTTAGTAAATGGATCTGCTATGTTGTCAAGAGAGTCTACAAGCTCCAAGATGATATCTCCTCTTTCAATGATTTCTCTAATTGAAATTTAGATAAGGCACACTTAGAAGGGGGGGGGGGGGGGGGGTTGAATAAGTGTGAGAACAAACTACGATAAACTTTTCTGTTTTTCTCAATTCAGTTTACTGTTTTAATGAATACAGCTTACTGTATTAATATGGTCTACTGAATTAAAAACTTTCTTTTAAATCAATGAAAATTTCTTTGCTGAAAATATCACTTGAAGAAAATACTCGGTGTAAATAAATTATCTGTGAATATTTTAGATTTTATTGTTTGAGATAACAATTATCTAGTGTGAAAAGAAATAACAAGTTATAAAATCAACACCAAGATTTTTACGTGGTTCAGCTATTACCCTCTATAATAATAGCCTACTCCACGTCCAATACCAACTAGTATTGGAGACTCACTTTATATATATTTCTCACAATTACAAAGTGACACCTTTTACAAAACAGATTAAATGAATTCTTAAATTCTCTTGAGCACTTTTGCTCCTTGTGCACCTATGCACTCCTCAAGCACCTTTGCTTCCTTAACTCTGTTTGTAAAACTATTTTTAATCCATACTTGGATTAAATTCCTTTAGACAATCACTTAGTCTAAATAAACAAAGATCAGATAGATACAGATTTAGAGGTCTAGTGATCAAAGCAAATAATTAATTTAACAATATAAGGCTCAGCTAATGTATGCAATGATCAATTAATAATAAAAAGATATTACCAAATTAAAACCTCACAGAAATATGCTTGATCAGAATTTCCAATAGCCCAAAGAGCAGTTTTGCAAAAATGAAAATTTTTCAATATGTAATCAGTGCTCTGTTAAATCATATGTCGGTAGATAAAAATCCATACGCAATTTATAGCCATATAAAATAATACCGTTAAAGCTTAGAGAGATACCAATTCCGTTCTTCAGAAACCTTATCTCATAAAGAGATAAAATTTGTTAGCACAATATCCGGTCAGAACATATCTCAACAATATGACCGTGGCTTTTGAATAACAATATCTAATCAAAATATATCTCAACAATGTTACCGTGACATTTGGATAAGAATATCCGGTCAAAACATATCTTAACAATATCTGTTACTTGGAAAGATAAATTGTACCCATACACGGTTTATTCAAAATATTAAGCATATCTGTAACAAGTAATCATTACCCCTTTTAATAGATATCATCATTATCACATACACTAATATCGATATTTGTCCTTTTTTAAAAATATGGCGCACGAAGTACAAAGTTATATCCACTGATATCTATTTCAATATTGGACAACATTATTCATACTAACCCATAAAATAAACATGAATATTTGTTAGTATTAAAACCAGTTTATGATATGCACGTAAGATGTCCTAGAGCCTTAAATTTGAAAAATTAAATATTTGTAATGACCTTACATTAAATTCTTAAAGCTTCAAAACTTCAAAACCATTCTTCAGTCTTCTTGAACACTTCAACAAGTATTCCCTGAAATTCACAATAAAGAATTTAGTATCCATAACAAATCATCAGCAAAACATTAGGTTTAGAATATGACAAAGTCAACACTAATCAAATGAAACTGCTGCAACACATGTTTGGATTTCTGATGAGACATGGGTTCCTTGGCTTGTGTAACAGCTCTTGTGTTGTCACAAAATAAAGGCACTGGTCCTTAAATGCTAGGAACCACTTCAAGTTCTGTAAGGAACTTTTTCTTTCAAACAGCTTCCTTTGCAGCTTCACTAACAGCTATATACTCTGTCTCTGTC
Source organism: Hedera helix (assembly GCA_947179155.2). Classification (NCBI taxonomy): domain Eukaryota; kingdom Viridiplantae; phylum Streptophyta; class Magnoliopsida; order Apiales; family Araliaceae; genus Hedera; species Hedera helix. Next base: position 12,561,379 of record OX359287.1, read on the forward strand.
ACTGAATCAACAACTGTTTGTTATTTGGAACTTTTTCAACTCACTACACCACCGTTTATGGTAAACACATAACCCAAAATGAATTTACTATTATCTTGGTCAGTTTGAATACTTGAGTTTGTATAGTCCTCTAGTTTCAAATCAGACCCGCCGTAGATAAGAAATATGTCATTAGTTCTTCTTAAGTACTTTAAGATATTTTTCACTACCTTCTGATGTTCTTCTCTGGGATTAGATTGATATCTTCTTGTTACACTAAGTGCATAAGCAACATCAGGTCTTGTACATATCATCCTGTACATGATATATCCTATTGCCAAGGCATAAGAAATCAAACTTTGCCAAGTACATAAGATCCTATTGCCAAGTACATAAGATCCTATTGTCCTCCAGTGCCTTTGGGGCCTGCTTCTTGGAGATATGTATTTCGGGACCCATCGGCATGAGCCATTTCTTGGAATTTTCCATGCTAAACTTCTTTAGCATCGAATCAATGTACGGTCCTTGTGACAAGCTAAGCATCCTTTCAGATCTATCTCTATAGATCTTTATCCCCAAAATAGAGGATGCTTCTCCTAAGTCCTTCATAGAGAAGTGTTTAGACAACCAAATCTTGATCACCTGTAGCATTGGAACATCATACCCTATCAGTAATTTATCATCAATATATAATACTAGGAATGTGACAGCGTTTCCCTTAACCTTCTTGTACACACATGGTTTATCCTCGTTTTTGATAAAATCAAACTCTTTGATTGTTTCATCGAAACGGATGTTCCATCTTCGAGAAGCTTGCTTCAATCTATAGATGGATCATTGAAGCTTACAGACTTTATTTGTTCCAACCTTTGAAACAAAACCCTCTGGCTATATCATATATACATCCTCTTCTAGTTTTCCATTGAGGAATGTCATTTTCACATCCATTTGCCAGATCTCATAGTCATGATAAGTTGCAACAGCAAACAAAATCCGAATGGACTTGAGCATCACTATTGGTGAGAAGGTTTCTTCACAGTCAATACCTTGTCTTTGTTTGAAACATTTTGCAACCAGTCAGGCCTTATAGGTCTCTATCTTACCATCTGCTCCAGTCTTTCTCTTAAAGAATCATTTGCACCCGATGGGCTTAATGCCCTCAGGTGGAGTAACCAAAGTCCATACTTGGTTCTCATAATGGAGTCCATCTCGGATTTCATAGTAGCTAGCCATTTTTATGAGTCTTTATTACTCATAATCTCTTCGTAAGTCAATGGATCATCATCATCTATTATACGTACCTCATCATCATCTTCTATGATGAATCCATACCTTTCAGGTATCTTCGGTACTCTTCCAGACTTTCGGATAGGTAGTGGTACAGTAGGTTGTGTTATTTGATTAAGAACCTTAATTTGACTCGTAGTGTTTTGCGGTTCTTGAACTTCTTCAAGATTTATCCTACTTTCACTTACCCCTTCAAGGAAAAACTCTTTTTCCAAGATGGTAGCATGTTTCACAATAAACACCTTTTGATCAGTAAAATGACAGAAATAATATCCTGTAGATTCTTTAGGATATCTCCCAAATTTACACTTATCAGATCTTGTCTCTAGCTTATAATGCTCAAACCTTTTGACATAAGCTAGACAACCCCAAATCTTAACATACTTAAGATTTTATTTCCTCCCTGTCTATACTTCATATGGGGTCTTTGGGACTGATTTTGAAGGTACCTTGTTAAGTAGGTGTGCAGCCGTTTCTAGGGCATCCCCCATAAATAAACTGAAAGATCGATAAAACTCATCATAGAACGGACCATGTCCAACAAGGTTCGATTTCTTCTTTTACATACACCATTTAATTGTGGCATTGTTGGTGGAGTCTATTGTGAGATTATACATTTCTTTTTGAGATAATCAAGAAACTTATTGCTTAAATATTCACCTCCTCGATCTGATCGAGGAATTTTAATACTTTTGTCAGTTTGTTTCTTTACTTCACTTTTGAATTCTTTGAACTTTTCAAATGATTTAAATTTGTAATTCATCAAACACACATATCCAAATCTTGAATGATCATCAGTGAAAATGATAAAATATGAATACCCTCATTGTGTATGTGTTGTCATAAGTCCACATACATCTGTGTGTACCAACTCTAACAACTCTGTAACTCTTTTTCCTTTTTCTTTAAAAGGAGATTTAGTCATTTTACTCATGAGACAAGATTCATAAGTTCGATATGATTTGTAATCAGATAGCTCTAAAAGCCTATCTTTCGATAACTTGTTTAATCTTGTTTCATTAATCTAACCAAGTCTACAGTGCCACATAAATGTATAATTTACATTATCTCTTTTTCTTTTCTTAGTTTGTTCAATTTATAATATATTTTCTTGTAAGTCAAGTAAGTAAAGTGCATTGTGCAATTTGCCAGTACCATACAAAATATTATTATTATAAATAGAACAACTATTATTCTTAATTATAATGTGAAAACCATCCTTATCCAACATATGAATATAAATAATATTTCTAATAAGTGCTGGAACATAATAATAATTATTTTAATAAATGGACTTGCCCGTAAGCAGTGCTAAACAATAAGTTCCTATAGCTAATGCAACAACTTTTGCTCCATTCCCCACGCACGGGATGACTTCATCTTTGTTTAGCTTTCTACTTCTACTTAGTCCCTGCATAGTATTACATATGTGAGAACCACAACCGATATCTAATACCTAAGTAAAACTTTGAATTACAGAAAGATTTATTTCAATTATGAACAAATCTTGATCAGTGGTTAAAACTTCTCCAAGCTTCTTCTGCTTTAAACTTGCAATATACTCCTTGCAGTTTCTTTTCCAATGACCCGACTTGTTGCAATGGAAGCACATTCCTTTGCTATCTAGATCTGCCTTCTTATTATCCTTTACTTTTGTCTTGCCCTTAGCCTTCTTAGATTTCTTCTTTTGAGAAGTTCCCTTGGGTCTCTTCTTTTTCTTAGAAGAATTATCTACCAACAAGACTTGGTTCTATTTAGATGGGAAATGACCTTCCGCAGTTTTTAACATGTTCAGTAACTCAGGCAAGCTGACGTCCAACTTATTCATGTGAAAATCCACAATAAATTGTGAGAATGTGTTTGGGAGTGACTACAAGATCAGATCTTGACTCAACTCTCCATTTATCACAAACCCTAACTATCCAAGTTGTTCAATCAAATTGATCATCTTTGAGACATGAGCCTCAACGGTAGTGCCCTCGGTCATCTAAGATCGGAATAGCTCCTTAGATATTTGATATCTAGCAGTCCTACTTTGCTCATCATAAAGTTCTTTAAGGTGCAACAGTATAGTAGGAGCATCCATCTTTTCTTGCTGACGCTGAAGCTTGTTAGTCATGGATGCGAGCATGATGCATTGAGCCACAACTACATCATCTTGCCACTTCTTAAAAGTAACAACTTCTTCCTCAGAGGCTTTTTCTGCAACAGTTATAGGGACAGACGAATTTCGGACATAGGAAAACTTTTGAACAGTGAGAAAAATTCTCAAATTTCTTAACCAGTCCGTGTAATTCGGTTCGGTTAGTTTGTTAGCATCAAGTATGCTATGTAGTGATAGTGAGTTTGACATTTATAAAATTTTACATGTGAAAAGTAGATAATATTTTAGCATACATTCATTTTATTAATTACTAAAATAAATTAGATCTTTATTTGAATTGGTATCTCCCACTATTTTTATCAAACTATATTATCCTCTACATATATAGTTCAACAAATCTAATTAAAAATTTGCTAGTGAGAATAAGGATCCAATTTAAAATGTATATAGCCTTGTGTGACACAACAAAATATATATAAATAAATAGGTAGACAATATTTTGTCAATTACATCAACATGTAACTCCTTTTTTATTTTGCCTCTTAAATTCTTAAAATCATGTGTGACACATCCAAATCAAAATTATTCAAGTTAAGTCTGACCTAGCATTTCCACGCAATTGAAGAGAAAAATACCGTCCTTGTGCAATACAACAAAACAGTAATGTTCAATTCTTTATAAACATCTAATATGTAATAAAACAACATCTCAAATAATTAATACAAATCTTGTGCGATACAACAAACTCATATTGATTATTTGATGCTCTATTATTTTTATCATGCTAGAAGGCGACGTTCGATATTCCAAATATCTTTGAATGTTACAACTTAATTTTTTTATTAGTAGAATAAATAAATTAGAACCATTCTAATTTTATTTAATTGAATTAAATTCCTTTAATTCTTTTTTATAAATAATATTTCTTCCACATCATGAGGGATTTGTTTATATTAATTGTTTCATCTTGTTTAGCACACACACACACACACACACACACACACACACACACACACACACACACATATATATAACATGCACATATAGAATACTATATTCTACTTGGATTAATTATGGATTTTTATTCTAGTTTGGTTCACTAGAGCCACCAAGTGAGCCAAAAGGTCAAACTTAGGGTGCAAGAATAAACATATTGAATATAACTATTACATTCAATAACCCGGGATCCTTTACAAAAGGGTCTTCAAGCGCTCCTTACTTCTTTGCTTTAATTCTTCAAAATAATTCTAACTAATCCTATTACAAAACTATTTACAATAAATAGAAAACTTTATCAGTAGTCAAGGAAAAGTACATAGGAGGGAGATAGAATTATACATAAGAAAAATTAGAAGATAAGGTACGTAGACCCTATTTATAAAACTCATTCATTCATACATCCACATTGAATCACACATTGGTCAATAGTCTATAATCAATCCCATTTATTATCATATATATTAACATATATATCAATAAATAATATTCATCTCATGAAATTTAAAATCATTCTCTATATGCATTAATATCATTTAATGGGCAATTTAAAGTTGCATGAAATTCAATTTCATGTTTAAAATAAAATCTTTATTTTAATTATAAAATCATCCAAAATAAACCATTTATTTTAATTTTTGAAAAATAACATAAAATCTGAAACAACATTTTGCAGGTACGGCTCGCCCCGCGCCGCTCGAAGGCATATAACGGCGTGTCTTGCGCCATACCCACAAAAGCTCGGCGCACCCTGTGCCATTTCGGGGTGCCTCGTACCTATCAAAAAATAGGTTTTTTTGTCTTTATCAAAACAAGATTTTTGACCCTTTTTTTTCCAAAAAATAATTTTATTCAACATATTATGCCCAATAAACTGTACTAAACACATATCCATACATATACATGATGAGTGAGTTTTATACCTGCGAATTAGTACGTCTGACTTCATATTTTGTGAGTTTTTGAGAGTTATTATTGCTTATATTTATGAATTTTATGGTCCCTAATGTCTCGTCAGTGTTTTGTAGGGTTTTTGAGCTGAAAGGGCAAAATGGTAATTTTCTGCCAGGACCACCGCCGCAGCGGTGGATGTGACCGCCGCGGCGGTCAGCCATGCTGATTTCTGACGAGATTTTTCCTACTTAAGTGAAAGGTTGGCTAACCCTAAAGGATCGGATTTTTACGCCTCAGAGCTGTTCTTCTTCATTTCTTCCAGTCTTCAAAGCCACTTGGATTGGTGTTAAGCTCAAGAACAAGAAAACTCATCAAGCTTGGATTGCTATATTGTGAAGGGAGTTTATGTGCTTGAAACTTGTGTTTTAGGAAGTTTCAACCATTTAGTTATCTTCATTCTATGTATTTAAGCCTAATGAGTAACTTGTTAATGATTTTTAGTCATTTAGCTATGAACTAACTTCATTTCTAGGATCACAATGGAGCTCATTACTTGATTTTAATCGAATATCTCTCTTTTTGATGTGATTGGATTGCTAATGAATGATTATCATGCTTTGTTCTTCATGTATGGATTATGTACTTTGTATGTAATGTGTGGGTGTTTATGATATTGAAAAATGGATTAAATAGCTTGACCTAAAGCATGATAGCACTTGTAGGATGCTTTATCTTCGGATGGAGTGCCTAATTTGTATCTCGGATAGGAATATACCGGTGTACCATGTGTAGCCTTGTTGAGATTTGCTTTTATTGCCGTCTTGCTAAGTTAGGTCACATAGGCGTATAGTGAGCTAATTAGTAGGGTGTGAATCATTTAGCTATCGAAAGAGGTTATTGGTTGCTTATTTTCTCTGGTTATCATTCGAGTGATCTTAGCATTGAAAAGAGGGGTGTGAGGGTTAAATGAGGTAGTGAGTGAAGTTGTGATCTTAGCTTGTTTTAATCGAATCTTTGTTACTAAGTTTTAATTATTTTAGGATATTGTGTTAACAAAAGCTCACCATCATTAATCATAGTTTAAATTGGATTAGATTTCATTAAGTTTGCTATACAGACAACGTTAGTATAACTCCTCGTGGGATCGATAACTTACTTTCATTATATTACTTGTTGACCGCATATACTTGCGCGTTGGATTCATTCAAACGAATTCGGAATCGCGTACTTTTTATAGGTGCCGATTACGCTCAACAAGTTTTTGGCGCCATTGCCGGGGAGTTATTTATCTAATTTCTCTGCATTATTAAGCTTTATCAATATAATCTTCGTTAAACTGTTACAATTGTCTAATTTGTTTTAGTTGTATTGTTATTTTTATTTTCTTCCAGGTACTCTTGACGGTGCATGCTTCCTTTTCAAGATCCAAATGTTGCACTTTTCGATCCTGATATTGAAAGAACTCTGCGTATATTGCGAAAAGAAAAGAGGGATCAAGCTATTCACCATCAAGATACAATGGCAGAAGAAGATTATAAAACTTTGCGGGAATATGCTGTGCCTCAAGTTACCGATATTCATACAAGCATCAATAGGCCAGCCATTGTTGCTGCTAACTTTGAGATCAGGCCGGGCACTTTCCAAATGATTCAAAATCATGTGCAGTTCGGTGGGTTGCCTAATGAGGACCCGAATGATCATCTGGTCAAATTTCTGGAAATATGTGACACGTTCAGATATCAAGGGGTTTCTGAAGACGCTCTCAGACTCCGTCTGTTCCCTTTCACGTTGCATGATAAGGCAAAGAGTTGGTTGCATTCTCTACCAGCAGGCTCCATTAGCACCTGGGCTGATCTAGCTCAGAAATTCTTGGCTAAATTCTTTCCACCGGCCAGAACAGCAAGAATGCAAAATGACGTCACAGCCTTTAGCCAACAGGATGCGGAGCCTCTCTATGAAACGTGGGAGCGTTTTAAGGATCTTCTCAGAAGATGCCCCCACCATGGTATTCCTAAATGGTTACAAGTCCAGACATTCTATAACGGATTATCAAACTCTACCAAACAAAACGTGGATGCTGCAGCTGGCGGAGCCTTAATGGGAAAGAGTTATGATGAAGCGCTTGAACTGTTGGAAATCATGGCAGCAAATAACTATCAGTGGCCTGCTGAAAGGTTCACTCCAAGGAAGGTAGCGGGAATGCATGAAGTGGATGCAGTTATTTCTTTATCTGCACAAGTGGCCGCGCTTGCTCGAAAAATTGACAATATGGGAACAAAACCTGTGCAGAGTGTAACAGTGATATGTGACATATGTGCTGGAGAACATCCTAGTGAGCAATGTGCCATCAAGGCAGAATTAGTGAAGTATGTCAGTAATTACAATCGGCAACAAAACACTAATGTGCCGTCACATTATTATCCTGGAGTGAGGAATCATCCTAATTTCTCGTGGAGCAATAACAATAATCAAGGACAATCTTCATCTTTGAGGCAGTCATATCCTCCAGGATATCAAAATTACAATCCACAGCAGCAACAACCACAACAACTACAACCAACTCAACAACAACAACAACCACCTCCACAACATCAACAGGCTCCTCCTCCTCCTACGGAAAAGAAAGCTAACTTGGAGGAACTTTTGACTAGATACATTTCACATAATGAGACAAGGAGCAACAACCAAGATATTGCTATAAGGAACCTTGCAACCCAAGTGGGGCAACTTGCTAATGCTATGAACAATCGTCCGCAAGGAACTTTGCCTAGTGACACTGAGGTCAATCCAAAGAGGGATGGCAAGGAGCAATGCAAAGCAGTCACACTGCGCAGTGGTAGACCCTTAATGAATACCACTGGAGAAACTACTACTGTGCCACCAATTCTAACTTAAAAGGAAGTGGTTGTTGAGCCAGAAAACACAACAACTGGAACTCCTGAAATTGTGGAAGAAGTTCAAGAGCCAAGTTCCATAGTCAACAAAACCCTTCCAAGAGTTCAACCCATGCCATTTCCTCAAAGGCAGCAAAAGCAGAAGCTGGATAAACAGTTTTCAAAATTCTTGGAGGTATTGAAAAAACTTCACATCAACATTCCATTTGCTGAAGCTTTGGAGCAAATGTTGAGCTATATGAAATTCATGAAGGATATACTGTCCAAGAAGAGGAAGCTTGGTGATTATGAGACGGTTGCTCTAACGGAGGAATGTAGTGCAATTCTTCAGAATAAGCTTCCTCCCAAGCTAAAGGATCCTGGAAGTTTCAATATTCCGTGCTCCATTGGAAGTGAATTTACTGGAAAAGCTTTATGTGATCTTGGAGCAAGCATCAATCTGATGCCCTTGTCTATCTATAGGAAGTTGGGGTTGAACGAAGCAAAGCCTACCAGTGTTACTCTACAACTTGCTGATAGATCTCTGACATACCCGAAAGGAATCGTGGAAGACGTGCTGGTAAAGGTTGACAAGTTTATCTTTCCAGCCGACTTTATAGTTCTGGACTTTGAGGAGGACAGGGAAGTCCCTATTATATTAGGGCGTCCATTTCTAGCCACGGGGAGAACTATTATCGATGTTCAGAAGGGAGAGCTCACTATGAGGGTACAAGATCAAGAAATAAAGTTCAATGTCTTCAAACCTATGAAGTTTCCAAGTGATTCTGAAGAGTGCTTTAGAGTCGATGTGGTTGACAGGTTTGTCCAGGAAGTTTTCATGAAAGCTTGTGTTTCTGATCCGTTGGAGGCTTCGATCATTGGAACCATGATTGCAGAAGATCCTGCTCATACAGAATACATGAAATATTTGGATTCGTCTCCTTGATTTGCCAAATTCAAACCGCACTATGAAGCTTTGGAACAACCAGGAACGTCTGTTTCAAATTTATCTAAAGAGGAAGCACCAATATTGCAGCTCAAACCATTGCCAAATCATTTGAGGTATGCATTTCTGGAAAAAGAATCCACTTATCCTGTTGTAATATCTGCAGCTTTAAACGAGGAACAGAAGAGTAAACTTTTAAGTGTGCTGAGGAAGTATAAAACGGCTTTAGGGTGGACTATATCAGACATCAAAGGCATTAGTCCATCCTTCTGTATGCACAAGATTCTGATGGAGGAGGACAGCAAGCCGACTATGGAACATCAGAGAAGGCTCAACCCTATCATGAAAAAGGTTGTTAAGAAGGAGATTCTGAAATTGCTAGATGCTGGGATCATATATCCTATCTCTGACAGTGCATGGGTGAGTCATGTCCAGTGTGTGCCTAAGAAAGGAGGGATGACAGTCATGAGGAATGAGCAGAATGAGTTGATACCAACAACGACAGTGACTGGTTGGAGGGTGTGTATGGACTACAGAAAGCTAAACAAAGCTACAAGAAAAGATCATTTTCCATTGTCATTCATTGACCAAATGTTGGACAGGCTGGCGGGTCACGAGTACTACTGTCTCCTGGATGGCTACTCGGGTTATAATCAGATAGCTATTGCACCTAAGGAACAGGAAAAGACAACCTTCACCTGCCCCTATGGGATGTTTGCATTCAGACGAATGTCCTTTGGGCTTTGCAATGCACCGAAAACATTTCAAAGGTGCATGATGGCCATCTTTTCTGGCATGGTGGAGCATAATGTGGAAGTCTTCATGGACGATTTCTCTATATTCGGGGACTCTTTTGAGCTGTGCCTAGAGAATTTGATTCTTGTGCTGAAACGCTGTGTAGAGACGAATCTAATTCTAAACTGGGAAAAATGCCATTTCATGGTACATGAAGGAATTATCCTTGGGCACAAAGTCTCAGAAAAAGGGTTGGAGGTTGACAAGGCAAAGCTGGAGACAATGACTTCTCCAAGATCTCCAAGCCTTTGTGTAGCCTATTAGAAAAGGAGGTCCAATTCAAATTCGATGAAAACTGTTTACAGGCCTTTGAGCTATTAAAAACAAAGCTAACATCTGCACCCGTAATTGTAGCACCGGATTGGTCTGTACCCTTCGAATTGATGTGCGATGTGAGTGATTTTGCAGTTGGGGAAGTGTTGGGTCAGCGCAAGGAAAAGATCTTTCATGCCATCTATTATGCCAGCAAGACCTTAACGGATGCTCAGCTAAATTACACCACCACCGAGAAAGAACTGTTAGCGGTTGTTTACGCTTTCGACAAATTTAGGTCATATCTCGTTGGAACAAAAGTTGTGGTGTATACTGATCACGCGGCTATAAGATATCTGATTTCCAAGAAAGATGCAAAGCCCAGACTTATAAGATGGATTCTTCTTCTCCAAGAGTTTGATTTGGAAATTCGAGGCAAGAAGGGTTCAGAGAACCAAGTGGCGGATCATCTTTCTAGATTGGAGAATTCGGAGCAGGCTAGGAAGGATGACAGGGTGATGAATGAACATTTTCCGGATGAGCAGTTGTTTGTTGTGCACAGCGAATTACCTTGGTATGCGGATTTCACGAACTTCATTGTGAGTAATGTGACTCCCCCGGATTTAAGCTATCAGCAACGGAAAAAGTTCTTAAGTGACATACGGTTCTTTGTATGGGATGATCCTTTCCTGTTCAAGCATTGCGCAGATCAATTATTGAGGAGGTGTGTGCCTCAAGAAGAAATGAGTGATATTCTTCACCACTGTCATTCATCTGATTATGGAGGACATTTCGGTGGGGAGAGAACAGCGGCAAAGGTCCTACAATCTGGGTTCTATTGGCCATCTTTGTTTAAAGACGCTCATTCCTTTGTAGCAAGATGCGACAAGTGCCAAAGAACGGGTAATATCTCTAGGAGACATGAAATGCCCTTGAATAGCATGCAAGAAATTGAAATTTTTGATGTTTGGGGCATAGACTTCATGGGACCATTCCCGTCATCTTATAACAACGAATACATACTGGTCGCTGTGGACTATGTATCAAAATGGGTTGAAGCTGTTGCTCTGCCGACCAATGATTCCAAAGTCGTTTTGAACTTCTTGCGTAAAAGCATTTTTTCGCGATTTGGCACTCCACGGGCTATTATCAGTGATGGAGGTTCACACTTTTGCAACAAGTATTTCGCTGCTCTCCTTGCTAAATATGGGGTCTCCCATAAAATTGCTACGGCCTATCATCCGCAAACCAGTGGGCAAGCAGAAGTCTCTAACAGAGAAATAAAGCGGATTCTGGAAAAGACGGTAAATCCCAACAGCAAGGATTGGTCTAGGAAATTGGATGAAGCGTTATGGGCATACAAAACAGCTTTTAAATCGCCAATTGAAATGTCACCATATCGCTTGGTTTTCGGAAAATCTTGCCACTTGCCGGTCGAACTTGAGCATCATGCGTATTGGGCCATCAAAAAGCTCAATTTTGAATTACATGTGGCCGGTGAGAAAATGATGCTTCAATTGAACGAAATGTATGAATTCCGCCTCCAAGCGTATGAGAACGCGAAAATTTATAAGGAAAAGACCAAACGATGGCATGATCAGAAAATTGTGGAGAGGAAGTTCGACATTGGCCAGAAAGTGCTTTTATATAATTCCCGGTTGAGACTCTTCCCGGGAAAGCTGAAATCTAGATGGTCGGGTCCCTTCACTGTCAAAAATGTATTCCCGCACGGTGTGGTTGAATTGGAAGATACCACGACGTTGAACACATTCAAGGTTAACGGCCAACGTCTTAAGCAATACATGGGGGGTGAGGTGGATCGACAAAAAGTTTCTATCATTTTCGCCGACCCGCAATGATTCAGGAAGTAGTCAAGCCCAAGACTTTAAATGAAGCGCTAAATGGGAGGCAACCCATTTTTATTGTCAATATGGCTTTATTTGCATTTCATTCTATATTTAGTCATTTTTTACGGTAATTTGATTGGCTAAATTCTTTTGATATAGTATATTAGTAGACTATTGCTTATAATTAAAAATTTGCTTTATAACTAATTGCAATTTCTATGTTTTTGAGTTAAAATTGTGATTAGTTATTAAGTTTTTGATGCATCTATGTTAAACTTTCTGGTACTATCAAGGCAATGCTTCAATGTGGAATCATTGAGCACGAATTTTTTTTTCTGGCAGCAGCTTCCACCGCCGCAGCGGTGCCCTGCTACCGCCGCAGCGGTGGTATTATTTTTTTTAGCAGAAAGTTTCACCGCCGCAGCGGTGCCCTGCTACTGCCGCAGCGGTAGTCTTAAGAAGAGAAAAAAAAATTTAGCAGAAACATTCACCGCCGCAGCGGTGAATATGGCTGCCGCAGCAGTAGGTCGGTTTTTCAGAAAAAAAATATAACCCCATCGAGGTTTATTTCAATCAAACAGCTTGCTCGGCATTCCCTCTCACAAACCTTGATTCCTAATCTCTCCCAGCCATCACTCCCACCCGATTCTTACATCAAATTCCAAGACCTTTCAATTCCAAGCCACGGAGGATCCACATTACAATTTGCTACACTCTCTCTCTCCTTGCCAACCGTGAAGCTTGGGGGGGTTTCTCTCGATCGAAATTGGTATAAATTTCCTTCCTTTTTGTTGCCAATTTCTGTTGAATTCAGTGATTAAGGATTGGTAGTGTGGTGTGTTGGTGATATACCCTAAATTGGGTGGCTAAAATTTGGTTTGGGGAGGACTTGTTCATTGTTCAATTCAAGGGTGCACGCCAAGTGTTTGACAAATTGCCTCAACCAAGATTCACTTCACATTCAGCGGTTTGGGTTGCTGCCAGGGTTCGTTTCCAATTCTTAGCACGACATTGAGTGTCCATGGCTCCTAAACGATAACGTGGGCAAACATCTCGCGCCACATATGACGCGCATCGTTTTGTTAGCGAAGAGGCTGAAAAGAGATATCATGAAGTGATAGAAGGGAAAACAATTATCCCAGAGCGAGGCCTCCTTCCGAATAACAATGATGGATGCTTGTGCCATATGATAACTGAAAAGCATTGGAATAATTTCACCGAACAACCTGAGCCGGCTTGCATTTCAATTGTTAAAGAATTTTACGCCAATGCGAAGGAGACTGTCAATGTGGTGCGCATTCGTGGTGTGGAAGTGCATTTTGGGGCTGAACAGATAAACGACTTCTATCACATTCCCCACATAGAAGAGATGGACCAATATACCTCCTACAAGACCGAGCACCTCAATCTAAACGACGTGCTTCGGGGCTTGTGTCAGCCGGATGCCGAATGGACTCTAAAGGATGGGGCGCCCCGGTTATTTTCGCATCGATTCTTGAGCAGGATTGGCAAGCCCTGGTATTATTTCATTTGTGCCAAATTGCTCCCTACCACGCACGTCAGCGATGTGATCATATCCAGGCGGTGCTATTATATTGCTTGGTCAACCGGATGAGCATCAACGTGGGGCGTGTTATTCTCTGATCAATCAAACACACTCTCCACGGGGGTACCCAGGGTGGTTTGCCGCATCCTTCTCTGATCTGTGGCTTGTGCCAATTAGTTGGAGTTGAATGGTCTGCAGAGGAACCTCTGCAGCAGCCCAAAATCCCGATCGACTCTCGGTTGATTCGTAACTATAATCAATGGGATGGGGCCCCAGCTAATCCGAACGGAGCTGGTTTTATATTGGAGGCCCAGCCTCCAGATACGGAGGAGCTCTTTGCGGATGATCAGCAGGAGGAGGATGACACAGCCAATCAGCCATCTCTAGCATCCATTACGGCCGAGGTGCGGCTCTTGCGAAGGGAATCACGCCGCCACTCTCGCTAAATCAATTATGTCGCTCAGCAAGTTAACACTATGATGCAGTTCAATGCCAATTTCACTGCAACCCTTGCTGAGATGTTCGAGAGGACGGGGTTGAATTCTGGTCCAAACCCTCTGTAGTTCCTAAGCCCGCCAGTGATTCCTGACTACCCTCAGGATTCTCCTGACGAAGATGCACATGCCTAATCCAATTCAAGGGAGTCCTCATTTTTAAATTCTCTATCTTTCCAATGAGGGCATTGTCATGTTTAAGTTTGGGGGTTGTATTTCTGTTTCTATTTGTTCTTGTTTTTAATTAGTGCCTGGGTAGTTTCGTAGATGTTATGCTTTTTAGTAGTTATTAAATAGTTATCCAGACTTTAGTTGTGAATTTGTTGCCAATGATATGAAGTGTTTGTCATGTTGCCAGTTTAAATAAATAAATAAAAATTTAGCATGCGTAGTCTTTATTTCAACGGTTGATTCAAGTTAACAATGCCATTGATCTTGCTTTATTTCGTCATGCACGATTATGATCCCTTTTGTTGATTAGTTTTTGATTAGAGAACTAGTATAGTTAGCTGCTTGTGGGATAAGCTTGGAATGTCCTAAATGACCTTCTTGAACGCTAATTCTAGGCTTGTATATAAGTTTGGGGGGACCTCGGATGTTTGTATATGGAAAAAAAATAATAATAATAAAAAAATAAATAAAAAAAAAAAAAAAAAATAATAATAATAATAATAATAATAATAATATTATTAATAATAATAAATTACTTGACTAGTCGAGTTTTGTGGCCTTTGCTAGTCGAGTGATTAAATCCGTTGGGGTGTTTTTCCACCTAGTGCCCTAAAGCCGACTGGTTTGGGAGTCACTGATCAAAAGCTCGATACGCGGGTAGCTCTGAATAGCCTAATAAAATTAGACACTGCACAGTCAAGTTTGCAAGTCCAGGTGAGACGGAGCGTAAAACGCACTCTCTTGTGTGGTTAAAAATCAGTAGCTTTTCTTGTTTAAATCCGAGGGTCCTTGTCCTTATATAATAGTCTTGTTTGGTTGTGATTGTTGGGTTTGTCGGTTAAAGTAAAATCGCCCATGGCAGTTGCTTGTTAAGTTCATCTAATCTCGTACTAATTTATCATGGGGATTTGCACACACGTACGCAAAACGGATCATAGGCAGTCGTGAGCTTGAATATTTTGTTGAAATTTTAGACTTTGTTCTGCTTTATGATTTATCTTAGCTGTTGCAGTTATCCCTGAGGCTATGATTCCAATTCTTGCCTGGAGTAGTAATTTTAGTAGTTATTTAATTTTTGTTTTACTGTTTTTTGCTCGAGGACGAGCAAATGTTTAAGTTTGGGGGTATTTGATGAGTGGGTTTTATACCTGCGAATTAGTACGTTTGACTTCATATTTTGTTAGTTTTTGAGAGTTATTATTGCTTATATTTATGAATTTTATGGTCCATAATGTCTCGTCGGTGTTTTGTAGGGTTTTTGAGCTGAAAGGGCAAAATGGTAATTTTCTGCTAGGACCACCGCCGCAGCAGTGGATGTGACCGCCGCAGCGGTCAGCCATGCTGATTTCTAACGAGATTTTTCCTACTTAAGTGAAAGGTTGGCTAACCCTAGAGGATCGGATTTTTACGCCTCAGAGCTGTTCTTCTTCATTTCTTCCAGTCTTCAAAGCCACTTGGATTGGTGTTAAGCTCAAGAACAAGAAAACTCATCAAACTCATCAAGCTTCGGATGGGTGAGTTATGGCCCAAATTTTTTTTTGCGATTTTAAAAAGAAATGGTTATAACTTGAGTTTTACAACCCAGAAAACTATGAAATTTTTTGTCCGTATGTGATCATATGTAGTTACTGTATAAATTTGTTACATTCTGATGTACAGTTAATTTTTGATAAATGTTGCTATTTTGAACAGAAATGGCCTATTTAAAAATAGGAAATGGACTTGAAAAATTACATAAAATTTATTTTGTGAGTGATATATATTATACTAAAGATATCCAGAAGATATACGGAATAATAAGGTAGTTTGGTATTTGTAATAAATACAATTGAGGTAAGAAAGATTGAAAAAATTATTGTAAATTAAGCCATAAAATTATGAAATGTAATTTTATGGACTATTATTTGTTAAAATAAGTTAATAATGTTAATCAAGGATAATTTATTCATTTGTTATATCAATGGCATGATTTGGTTGTTAGATGATTTGAATTATAAGAATTAAACAATTAAATTAAATTTTTTAAATAGTGTTTGGCTATTTTTTGAATAAAAGTAATTATTTATTGATATAATAATAAATTGATTTAAAATCTTATAGATTAAGTAATATATCACTTAATCATTATGAGTAACGTTAAAATGATTTAATCTTTTGTGAGGAGTTAAATATTATAAAATAAATAAAATATTATTAAATAATTAATAATATTAGAAATTTAAGTAAAATATTATTAAATGATTAATAATATTATAAAGTGAATAAATTTTTTATAAATAATTAATAATATTAGAAAATAAATAAAATATTATTAAATGACTAATAATATTAAAAACTTAATTAAAATATTATTAAATAATTAATAATATTAGTAAATGGTTAATAATATTAGACAAGTGTTAAAGAATAGTAAATGGTTAATATCCTTATTAAGTGATTAAAATATTATCAAATGATGATAATATTTCTAAGTGTTCCATGTTAGACTTATGTGATTAAATGTTAGTATTTAAGACGATTTAAGGATATGTCAATGTGGGTTACTAATTGGGAGGTCAACCTTATCAATGTTAGGTCATAAGTTTACTGTAAGCAGTCGCGGATGAGTGAAGTTTCTTTACCCAATCTTGTATTTATTTTACAAGTATGCTGTATGGGTTAATTATTAAAAATTAATCCACATCAATATTACTATTTGCACTTAGGTGCACTTAAAGAATTATTTCATTATTTATCTGTGAAACACTATAGTTCTGTTATTCATAAACTGTTTAAGTAGTTTATGCTAATTATTCCAGCTAGACCTTGCATGATTAAATTTAATCAATTGAATATTGTTAAAACTTATCCAAATCAATATTTGGTGCGTATTCTTATAGTAAGACTGAGAAAGAACAATCATATCAGGGGATTAATATCGGGAAACCGAACCTGAGCAAGATGTCTAAGTGTAATCATATACATATGGGTTGAAGAGGTTGATCCCTTCGGATACCAAAATACTAAAAGGCTCAGATGAAATTTTGATTTGTCTTCGCTAGTTCATGGTCCTTAATGACCACTCAGCAGTAAAGATTCATTTATTCCTGTTAAATTGGAACTTGATTCTCTTTCATTCACATGTGTTATATCTTGACGAAAACCTTAAAAGTTATCTCTTTAAAATCGTGATATACCTTTCATATGATTCTATTTATTTAAACTTGTTGAGCAAAGTAGTTGCTCATCTTTGCTATAAATATTACTTTTCAGTCAAGCCAAAAAGCTCGAAGAAAAACAAGGGCATGAATAAAGTTCAAGAATAATGTAGCTATGCATGCACTATTTATACAAAAGCTTTTTCTTTATCCATATTTAGTAGATGACATTAATTATGATAAACTCATAGTTGTTGAGCAATACTTTTAGAATCATGATAATGATCATGATAATGTTATCAAAATTCAAGATAGCTCAAAACTAAAATAGTTCCTAATCGTGGGATTACTAAAATGAGGATTAGTAAATCCAGATAAATTAGTATATACTATGCTTGCTCTTATGAAGATGATGATTGATCTCATAATCATTTGTATAGAGACATTAAAGCAAGTATGTAGTTGCTTATTAGAGAATAAGTTCACTGAACGTGACTCGCTCAAGGAACACCTAATAGAGTTTTACTTCCTGTCAATAAGAGTTCATTTTGTGATAGTAGTACAAGTGATTCTTTGACTTGAGATCATTATAATATATTGTGTATGATGAATTATATTTTGACATATTTTTAAAACCTTTAGGGTGTATTAAAGGGTATGTTCGGATATAATAAGTTGTACATGGAGATAGGTATATGATCAACAAAGAATCTATCACAACTAGTAAAAGAAGAGAATGTCCTATGCGATTCGATAAATGGCAACTCAATAGTCATTGGCCAAGTCAGAATGAAAATTAGAAAATATTTTTTTTTCTAATTTATATTAATTAGAGTTATTCATTTAAGAACCAAAATAAATCTAATAAAATAAAATAAGATTTGACAATAATACCATGTCTTATATTTGATTGGGATATTGTTAGGTAGAATGATTGAATTATAGGGTAACTATTCGCTGAATAGGTTCTTTTGTGATTAAATGTTGAAATCTATATTATTTGGAAAGTCGTTGATCGCTAAGGGAATTTACGCTTATTATGGAATAAATATTATTTATTTAAATAAATTAAATAGTTTAATTTATTTATATAAATAAGATTAGAATAGTTTTAATTAATTTATTCTATAATCGGTTTAATATGAAGAACCTAAAGGGTTATACCGCAAAAGAAAAATAATTATTTAAGAAGTAAATAACATAATCGTAATAATGAATGAAGTATATTTAATTTATACTATAATCATAGAATAAATTAAATAGTTTAATATTTATTATTTAGTACTTTCGAAATACTAATTATAAATGAATAAGAGCAGTCTTATTATTATTACTATTATCATTATTATTTAGTTCCTAAATAGTTTATAAATTAATTAATAAATGTACTCTTATAATTGATAATTAAGTTTCTAAATATTTTAGGAATTGTAACTATTACATTATATTAATTAAGTTCTTAATTAGATTAGGAGTTTAATTAAAAATCGTATTCCTAAAATTGTTAGGATGGTTGGCTATATCTATAAATAAGAGAAGTCTTATTATGGATTAAAGTTATACATATAATTCCATAAGATTTTAGAAGAGTACTCACAAGTTCTCAAAATCTAAAAAATTAGAAGAGAGAGAAAACTAGGGTTTGCCATCACCCACTTCTTGAATCCTTATTCTTCCTTGACGGATCACCTCTAGAGGTCAACACACTTGGGTGGCTAACGTTAATCAGAGGAATCTAATCGGTGAAATTCAAGGAGAACACAAAGGAATTTGAGTTGAACACGTACCTGTGAAAAGCTAGAATCTACAAGGATATAATTCTTTATCTCCTTCTTGTTAATTAATAGTTATGCATAAAGGTCGATCATGGATTATGGTTTGTAGTACATTGTTAAAATCAGTTTTACCATGCTTCCGCTGCTTATATATAATTTGATTACATGTTCATGGATTATTACAAACCAACAGTGTCATCAAAAGCTAAACTTTATGTGAATTATTAATTATTTGATTCTGTATTGTTGAGCGTAATCGGCACCTATAAAAAGTACGCGATTCCGAATTCGTTTGAATGAATGCAACGCGCAAGTATACACGGTCAACAAGTAATATAATGAAAGTAAGTTATCGATCCCACGAGGAGTTATACTAACGTTATCTGCATAGCAAACTTAATGAAATCTAATCCAATTTAAACTATGATTAATGATGGTGAGCTTTTGTTAACACAATATCCTAAAATAATTAAAACTTAGTAACAAAGATTCGATTAAAACAAGCTAAGATCACAACTTCACTCACTACCTCATTTAACCCTCACACCCCTCTTTTCAATGCTAAGATCACTCGAATGATAACCAGAGAAAATAAGCAACCAATAACCTCTTTCGATAGCTAAATGATTCACACCCTACTAATTAGCTCACTATACGCCTATGTGACCTAACTTAGCAAGACGGTAATAAAAGCAAATCTCAACAAGGCTACACAAGGTACACCGGTATATTCTTATCCGAGATACAAATTAGGCACTCCATCCGAAGATAAAGCATCCTACAAGTGCTATCATGCTTGCAACCATAGATCTACAACTCTAGCATGTATTTAAGATTAGAGAGTTTTGAAAATAGGTTTTGACCATCAAAATACATTTTGACCATTAAAAATACTTTTCATACACATGCATGAACATATACACATAATACACATATCTCCAACCAGAATTCGCACTTCAAAAATTTTGCGTACAATTGTTCATTCCTCAATATCTCCAATACCAACCTCAAATGTTCGGCATGTTCCTCTTCAGTCTTGGAATATACCAGAATATCGTCAATGAACACCACTACGAACTTGCCCAAGTACCGCTTGAACACTCTGTTCATTAAGTCCATAAATAGTACTAGCGTAATGACATCACCAATAACTCATAGTGACCGTAACAGGTTTTAAATGCTGTCTTCAGTACATCTTCCTCCCTTACTTTTAACTGGTGATAACTAGTCCTTAAGTCAATCTTTAAAAAGTACTTTGTCCCCTTTAGTTGATCAAATAGATCGTCAATTTTGGCAACGGGTACTTGTTCTTAATCATTACTTTATTCAACTCTCTATAGTCCATACTTCTCATCGATCCATCCCTTTTCTTTACAAATAACACAGGTGCTCCCCATGGAGAAACACTCGGTTGAATGTACTTCTTATCCAACAATTCTTACAACTGTACCATTTACTCCCCTAATTCTACCGGAGCCATCCTATATGGTGCTTTTGATACTGGGGCTGACCCCGATACTAAATCAATTACAAATTCTATTTCCTTATCTGGTGGAAGTCCTGATAGTTCCTCAGGAAACACATCCACGAACTCCTTAACTACATTTCTGGATTCACCATATGCGTATTCATTACATAAGCTAAATACCCTACACATCATTTCTTTAACAATTTCTTGGCATGCATCATCGTCAGACAGCAAGATTGTCTCGATAACTTGTTACCATAAAATACTACCTAAGACCTATTTGGTGTCTTAAGGTGTATGCCCTTCTTTTGACAGTCAATCACTGCCCCATGGTTAAATAACCAATCCATTCCCAAAATGACATCAAACTCTCCTAAGTGTATCGGAATTAAATTCACACGCATCTTTTGACCCTGTATCTCCACACAATAATTTCTATGTATATACTCAACAAGAATCACTTCTTTATTTGCAACTTCTATATTCATAAGGCTTTCTAACTTTTCTCTACGCAATTTTAGCCATTTAGCAAAATCATCAGACACAAATGAACAAGTAGCACCCGAATCAAATAATACGTAATCATTTATATTATTGATTGGAATAATACCCAACACCACGTCTTTTGACTCCATGGTATCTTGCATCGTCATGTTGAAGGTTCGTGCCGTTGGCCTGTTCTGATGTACCGGTCCTCCGATAGTCAATCTGTTGTTATTGTTCTTATTGCCGCTTCCTCCATCATTCTTCCTTTTAGGACAATGTAACGACCCCAAATTTCGACAAACTTTATTACCTTAAATTTCATGTTTATTATACATTATTTTTCTTATGTCCAAATTTCGGTTTGTTAATAAATCTTTAATCACCTTATTTAATCCATTAATTGACTTTACAATCATCAATTTCCAAATTTTTGGTATAAATTTTTCTTAATCATTGTATTAAAATATTTGGACATTTAAAAACTTTGCATCTCGATCCTAGTTCCTGGATCGCAACCTTTACATTTTCTTTCTGTTACAAGTATCATAAAACTCAGCATTCAAAATTTAATATTGTTTATATCCACACAAATATTCTTTATTTCATAATTCATAATTAGATATATAATACTCTCTATCGTAACAACTATCTTGAGTAATCACAGTACATAATTTCATTCTACTCGTCCTATCCGGACCAAATTTATATGTATTTACTGCACATCCACGTAAACTTCGCCAATTTACCCACATTGAATTATGATGTTGAAAATATAACAATTACGTTCACAACCTTCTAGGGTAATCCATCTCTAACACAGTTTGATATTCCTGAAATTTATTTCTTTACATGTAAAAGTTTATATTATGCAAGAATGAGCGCTACGGCTCAGCAAGTTCAACAGTTTACACCTTTCATGCTTCATGTAGCACATAACCTAACATGCTCTGTGTGTGTCATACATCTTGTATTGTGCTTCTACTAAAGCAATATATTTTCATATGCATCATATCTAACTCAGGTTAACGATTACTAAAAGAAGACATTGAACAACTTCACGTATTGTCACATATTTGCACCGAAAGCACATAGCAGTCATATCAACAATGAGTCACATAACATATAATTTTATGATAATTAGATTTTATGTCTATTTATTTAATATTTTTAGGCTTAGTTATTTGTGAGTTTTAAAGTATTTTTACGAATTTAGGTGTTTTATTTATTATTATACATTATTATTATTTTTATATTATTTTTGATTATCTTAGATTTTATTTTGTAGGAAATTAAAGATGGAGGGCAAAAGTGTAAATATGCAGTTGATGGCAGTTTGGTAATAAAAAGCAGCGGGGCAAAATTATAATTTCTGCAAGTTGGATAGCCGCACGTGGCGAGAGTAACGATCAGCAAGCAAGTTCACGCATTGCGCGGAGAGGCGACAGACACGGAGATCATTCGACGCCGTTTGGATCAGGAGAAGCTAGCCTTCGCGCAATGCGCGGTCATGGATGAAGCGGACATAGAACGGTGTCGTTTCAAGGGACGCGGCAGAAGCTTTTGAAGGCATCCGCGCAATGCGCGGTAGGCCAGAAATAGAAAAGTCCGCATAATGCGCGGATGACCTGAAATTGCAATTTCTGCAACCATGCAAAGTGGTGTCATTTTGGCTGCAGATTTTGGGTTACCAGCAGCGGAACAGTACGCGGCTTATCAAAGGATTCCAAAAATTAATTAATTTCAAGAATAAATTAAAAAAGAAGCCTTAAATTAATTCTAAATCCTATTAGGGTTTGGAAAATAAATCCTATTAGGGTTTGGATATATTTGAGGCCTATAAATACATGACAAAGGGAGAGCACATATACACAATAATCTAGAGATACATTGAAGCATTGAAGCAAAGGAGGCGACATCAAGGGTTCAAGGATTGGAGATTGAAGAAGTGCTACAAATATTTTATCCTTTATTCTTTTATCTTTAATTTTTTGCTAAGATGATGTTTAATTTGTGGAGTTCTTTTTATTTATTTATGAACTAATTTTCTTTTAAGACTACAATGGAACCCGATGTTTAGTATAAATTAATTCTCTCTTGTTTCAATTATTAATCTTTATGATTCATTTATCATATTTTATGTTTACATGTTATAATTGTTAGGCCATACAATTACTTGATTTCCTAGATGGAATTGGAAGATAAAATCTAGGTTTTGATCTAAATATGATAACGTGCATTATGTATAAAATAGGAATATATTTATACGTTGCATTTAAGTGTTTTGGGAAATTTAAACTTAATGAATCTATTCTTAATTATTTTACATAGGAATATAGTAGATTAACTGGAATATATACTTTTGTCAAACTCTTGGAAAAAGTTTAATAAATATTTATGAATTTTCACTTAATGTATTGTATTTATTAAATAGTTGACAAGAGAGTGGAAATATTTATGCGAAACACTAGGGGAAGCTGTAGTCTTAACTTTTAAATATGATATTCATCCTTGCTTAATAGTTTGCTTATTTTAGTTAGTTAATTTAATTTCATAAAATTTGAATCGGTTGTTTAAATAAAATTGAGTTGATAAAAAAATAATAATTAGTACTTGAATATTATTAATAATAATTCCTCGTGGGATCGATACTTTACTTACTATTATATTACTTGTTGGACACGTATACTTGCATGGATTTGTCTATACATAAATTGACAACATTTTATATGCATTCGGACAAAAGTTAATATATACTAACAGATAACAATTAACAACAAGTACTGAAGAATTTGACTTGGTGTCGGAATTAATAAATAATCAATTTATAACTCTTCGCGTATAACCTATAGTAAATCAATTAAATAATAATTGATTAACACTCTAATATATTAATTTAATTAATATAAAACACATTCAATGCGGACAACCCGACTCGTCGTATAAAATTTAGCGTATTCGGTTATCCGAATTTTATTTAACACTTTTCTCAATTTTTAAACTTACTAGATTAATATTTAAAATATTTAAATATTAATCCCCAATATTTAATATTTTTGTAAAAAAATTAAATTTAATGCCCAAATATCATTTCTATATTTTTAGTATTTTTTTATAATTTTTAAATAATTTTTAAACATTTATTTAATTAAAACCTAATTTCTGAGGGCATTTTCGTAATTTCTGTACTTCAGGGACACATTCGGCATTAACAAAAAAGGGTCAGGGATATGGTCGTATTTTGTCGAGGCCAAGGGACACACTCGGCATTTTCTGAAAAGGTCAGGGGCATGCTGGTAATTAACCAACGTTGTCGTCCGCCACGTATTGTGCGCGGCCTTCTTCTGCCTACGCCAAACGACGTCGTTCAGCTAACTGTTACCGACTCGCTGCGCATAGCGCGACTTTCCTTCTTCCGCTTCCAAAAACGCCGTCGTTTTGACCCGACGTTCGGAAAAAAAATGGCCGACACGACTGCCCTGAATTTTCTTCTTCCTTTTCCGGTAAACAGTAGCCAACCAAGAACATTTTACAATATTTTTTTTGTTCATAATTTCCACAACATATTTTTTCTAAAAATCATATAATTCACAAATATACATCCAAAAATTATTTAGAATAATTATTCTAATTATTTACAAATTTTTCACAAAATTATTTTATCATGAAAAATACAAAATAAAATCACATAATATGATTTATACCTTCCAAAGCTTAAAATTTTTCCCCATGAAGCTTGTTGTTCACTTTAATGGCCCCAAAATGTTGCTTCCGTGGTGGTGATGGAGTTTTACGGTGGATGTGGTGGTTTCGGATGGTGATGGAAATAGAGAGGGAGAGTTTGTTGCTTTTTGTTTTATTATTTTTTTTCTTTCTTTTTACTTGCTTTATTCATTTTTTCTTCTTTTAAATAACCAAAATGGTCTTAACCACTTTTAAAAGTTGAACAATTCCACCGACTTCCTCCAACCGACTTTGGCTTTTCGGAATAATTCAACATGCACAAATACAAATTTAATACATTACGTAGTTATTTCGTGTAATAAATATTTTACATAATATATATATTTAAAATATTTATTTTAATTCACTAAAAATTATAAATTGATTTATAAATAATATTTATACCTTTTTCAAGTATTTTACTTGATAAATTTTGTACACGCATAATGACATGCATGAAATTATATGAGGTAATTTATACCTCCAAAATTCATAACATAATACATACAATATATAAAAATTATTTTTCATACTTTTTCACTTCGTTACTTGGACAACATGTTACATCAACATGTTTACGTTTCTAAAATATTATCTCCAATAAGAATCATAACAATTTCATTATACAATAAACATAATTCTAATAAATTAAAACATTCTTTCTCCTCATTTATTTTCCCATTTCTTTATTATTTGACATACTTTAAATATACACCATATAATAAAATATTGCACCATTTGACCAATTATATTTCCTATCTTAATTAATGTACTCTTCTTATATAAATTATATAATTATTTTTACATAATTTATATAATTATTATTTCCTTACTATTTACTTTAACTTTCTTATATAAATTATATAATTTATTATTATATAATTTATATAATTACATTCTTATATTTAAATAAATTCCAAAATTTCCCCATAATTATAGATTAATTATATAATCAATAATTATACATTTATTAACCCTCTCATTATTTTCTATTTTCTTCCATCTTCAGTTAATTGAATCCCCTTATATAAATTATGTAATTATTCTTATATAATTTATGTAATTATTACTTCATTAATATTTTACTTAAATTTTCTTATATAAATTACATAATTTATTATTATATAATTTATATCATTACTTTCTCCTCTTAAAATTTCTAAACTTTCATCATAATTATTGATTAATTATATAATCAATAATTTCAATTTTACTAATTTCCCTCTTTAGCTTTTCACTAAAAATGTGGATTAATTTAATTATTAATCCATTTTACCTCCATAGTCAATAAACTTTATCAATATAACAATTTATGCATTTTCACAACTATTTTTAAATATTAACAATTTAAATGTACAATTACATGAAATTTCTCTTATTCTTCATAAATTATTTTTAAACAATTTATTTACTCTTCAATTATGTTAATTCAACACAATTTATCACCATCTTTGTACAGATTTAATTTATCAATTAAATCTCATCACACACTTTAAATCACATAAAATATATCAATCACAAATAATTTAAACAACCTTGATAATTTTTGTTAATTAAATTCTTATCTAATATTATGTAAGAAACCCCAAAAATTCAAGTCATCACATTCTTCCCCCCTTAACAGGATTCCGTTCCCGGAATCACAATTTCCGTAATAACCTTACGTATTTCATTTATAGCACTTTGCTATACTTTTATCTTGATAATTAACAATTAAACCCAATAATAATCATATCTTTCCTCTTTAATAGCTGTAACTCACATCTTAAATGAATAACACCATAATGATCGTAATATTCAGAATATTCAATTCTTAACTTCATTTACAATTTCTTTGTAACATTACATTTCACTATTCTCTAAAAAATTTATTAACAAAACTTTAACTCATTTTTTGATGCACTTATCAAGATAGTTTCTCATTCTCTAAAAAATTTCTTTTTTTAATTGTACTTACCCTTATTCAATCAACTTATTTCATATTTTCTGTTGCAACATTATGTATACTTTGCACAGTCAACCTTCTTTTCTTGTTTCATTTTTATAAATCTTCTTCACATTCCATTTCTCTTTGTAATATATATTCAACATATCCTTCTTCCCTTCCTGTCTCATGGTCACTGCACATTGCAACTTTTCTAATTCATCACATTTCATAGTTTCTTTGCTCCACAAATTCTATTTTTATTATCGCTCACATCTAGAAAATGCTACCCAATCTTACCATCCAATCTTCATAAGAGTAGAGGAATTAAAAATTTTATTTTGGAAAGAACTTTCATAATATATTGAATGAACACGTATTCCGGTTTAACAGTACTTCGCTCCCAGAGTACCTCATACTGCAAACCACTGACAGAGAATTTATCTATCATTAAAGTAATGGATTTTTTATAATATGTTGAGTGAACATGTATCCCGATTTAACAGTACTTCACTCACAGAGTACCTCATACTGCAAACCATTGACAGAGAATTTATCTATCATTAAATTGATGGATATCTCATCCATACGTTGGCACGCCAAATGATTAGTCTGCAATGCCTGTGCCTTGATATGCCAAGTGACCATTCGATCAACATACAATACCTATAATCTCTCTATATTCCCTTTTTGCAAGGGTTATTCATCTCAGCACTAGAATTCATAAAAGAGTAATTTGATTGGGCATAACTTTCAAAGAATATGAATTCAATAAATATATTTTAAAATTTGTCTAGCCGAATCAAATAGCTTAGACTTATATTTCCTCAACGCTTTTCTAGCCAGATCAATTAGCATAGACTTTCTTTTAACAATTTATAACCCGCATAAATTTTAAAACATTCAACATGTCAAAACTTTTCAAAACGTCTAGCCGAGTCAAATGACATTGACTTATAGCTTTGACATACTTTCATGAATCAAAATCATTTATGACTTCATGTTATCACATCATCTTGACAGTATGTTGAGAATTTCGTCGTTAATAATTCCTACACCATACTTTATGGATATCTCTTTCATATCAATAATCTCTATCTATCTGGAGTTCACAGTATTAAGGATAAAGATTGTCCTTGACAACAGAGGGGCACATTGCGGTTAAGGTAAATACCGTACCGGCGCTCATTATGGGGAATCTCAGTGCGTACGGAACTCCCAATATTAAATACCCTCATTCAGATGTATAGTTCATATAAATATTGTACCTAATCAGTACAACATTCTAACCATCTAAGAATATAAATACAACGCAATTGAGATAACAAACAATGATAATATATTTCATAACTTTAAGTTCGATTACATAGATTCCAAGTTCAAGTACTTTATTACATCAAAGTCTTAAAAGGCTTACACAAAAACAAGCAAAAGTAATATAACTAGTCTAATAAGGTCGTTTCCCGTTAGGGTCCGGATTGGAGCATCCCGGATTATTATTCAACGCTGTTAATGAAATTATATTTGCAAGTATGAGCAACGAAAGGCTCAACAAGTAAATATCAACAAGTTATACTCACACTGTATTTGAATTTAAAGAACATTCAGATAAAATGATTTTCCATTTATATATATTGAGATTTGTCTGTCAAACCACACATATTATGGTTTCTGCCAGTCAAAAAGACTTAGAAACCATAGGTTGATCTGTTCAACTGGACTTAATAATCATTCCAAGAGGTCATGTAAACTTAAGAATCATTGATTCGGTTATTTAATATGGGATCAACCTATTTATGACCTAGGAATATGCATATCATCCTAACAACAGTGTCCCAAATACAAAGGTCAGTTTAATACTGCCTATAAACCACGATCAGTGTACTACTGCCTAGTTATCACTCTTATATAAAGAGGCAAAGTTTCAATATATATTTTGTACCAAACAATATTGGTTTTCATTGATATCTTATCAAGTCAATTTCACGCAAATAATAGCTCAACACTTTAAGTTATGCTTGAACAATAAGCAATAACTTTCCAATAATAAATAACACAAACAATATAATTTAATGAATTCAAAAACTGAATAATAAGTTTGTACATAAATGTACAAAGAATAGAATACTTGCCTGGATTGGTGTATGCACTATCTAGATGTGTATTATCGTCTAAATATATTTATTATATAACAATAATAATTGTTAGAATAATTAACAATGGGTATCTAATTTAATTTATTAACTAACTTTATTATTCGACGTCGATTCGTCGATTTAATTGTTATATTTAATGTTATATAGCGTTTATATAATTTACCCGTCGCTAATTATATTATTAAAGGCTTATATTTTAAAGTTTACAAATCTTGTCTGTTGCTAAAAGTCAATTTAGAAGCACCCTGGATTGATTTTTAGTTAATTAATATTATATCTGTCTCTAAAAGTATTTTAATTAATTTTATTATTAAAGTTTATTAAATTTATGATTTATTGATATAGCTACGGATCCAATCCGTCGCTATATGGGATTTATAAATAATTTATAAAAACCTGTCACTAAGTTCGTCGCTAAAGGTATTTAATTTTAATTACTTATTAAAATCTGCCACTGGGATATAGCGACGGTCTTTTCTGTCGCTAAAGCTGTCGTAGTAGCTGTTCTTGGCTGGGGAAGGAGGTCGTCGCTAAAGGTGTTGTGCTTTTGAGTCTGCCCAGAATCTTGGTCAACGCCGATGAGGGACTTTTAGCTTGATTCATCTCTCGGATTGTTTACAGTTTTAAAAAACTAAATGAATCTCGATATACTACATATGGCACTGTATAACGAGATATCAATAATGGACTTTAACAACATCCGAGATATCATCTGGTCAAACTAGCCTAGCAGGCTACTCATCACGTTTTTTGGGCTACATAATTTTTTGGGTTTTCCAGAAATCATGATCGAGCAGTCACTTTCAAACATACATAACTCTATACATATTGATCCTATTGAAGTGTAGTTGGTCTCTATGTCTTTCCGACATAGCAAGGTACAACTACAAACACAAACATAAATCATACAACCAATAGGATTGGATCAAACAGACTGTCAATATACCTTGTCAGACTGTTCTTTATTTTCTAGAATTTATAGAAACGAAATTTGTGATCGGTCAACGGGTTTTCACCATCAATAACTAACAGTTCAATGGTCCGATTGGTTTGTGGTTTATTTCTATGTATACCATACATGGCAAGGTATAACCTAAAACATTAAAACCTAACCTAAAACTAACAGGATCAGATTAAACCGACTGACAAGGAGCCTTGTCAGACTATTCTTCAGTTTTCTGGGTTACCCAGAAAATTTTCGGCAAGGGGTTGTGATCAAGTAGGCACTTTCTGGTCCTTATATCTCACGTACCCCTGATCCGATTAAGGTGATTAAGGTCTCTATCTCTTAAGCTCATGGCATACTACAATTAAAGACTATAAAACACATTAAACTAACACTTTAGGTCGATCAAAAAGTCTGACAAAATGGCTTGTCAGACAACATTTTCTAGGCAGTTTGGACAGTGAGCTAAAATCTATCATTTTATGTATCTAAGTGTTATGAAACATAAATTAAACAACCCAAATCACACACACACACACACACACACACACACACACACATACATATATATATATATATATATATATATATATATAAGATCAGTCATTTATAAATATTAAAATATAATATTTAACATAAGATTAAATATCTACAAGAAATTTAGGGTTTTACCTTAAAAGAGCAACTTTGCTTAATTCTTCCTAGATTCTAATCTAAGGATGATATGAGGCTTATGGGGATTGATTTATAACTGATTTAGGGAGTGTATCTCGTGGGTTTTACTAGAAGTGAAGCTCTCTATTTATAGGGAAGCTTAGGTTAGGGTTTAATGGTCTTTAAGTCATTTTTTTTACTTGCTAAGTTTGATCTTGTAATGATGAAGCTATGATCAATTTGCAGAGGCTATGAGGCTTAATTATAGCTGGTGAATGCACTTGAATCATTGCAAGGTGAGTCATTGCTCTCCAAAAATCAAGTGGACAAGCCTAGTCACCAATTTGCTTTAAAGGAAGCCAATTCTCATTTTTCTTGCTTGATCACTTGTGTGACTGAGATTATAGGGTTGTTTTAGTCATTTTATATGTCCATTTAGGGTTTAGAGTTTAACCATTAGGGTTTTCCTTTTAGGGTTAGGATTTTGTTAATTAAGTTTAGGGTTTACTAATTTGATTTAGGGTTTTATAATTTTAGATTAAGGTTTTCTAATTAGGTTTAGGGCTTTCAAATTATGTTTCAATAATTAAATTTTAGGATGCTTTATCTCATTTAATAATATGGATAACAACACACAATATTAATTACATAATGAAATTACAAATATTTTTACTTATATTAAAAATAATTCTTAAAAATTCTTATTAAAAATTTAGATTGTTACAGTACTAATGTAAAGCATATTAAAATAAAATTATTTATTAAATGTGCAATGTGATGATAGAAAGACAAGGTAATGATAGAATGGGCATTTAAAATAATGTAGAGTCAATGGGAGGATCGTGGTATAGTGAATAAGCTATCAAACAATTAGAGGATATGTGACTAATAAATTGAGCATAAGGATAATAGGCAAAATAATGCTTAAAATGGCGTATCAGTATAAATAATGGTGTACTACGTACTAAGGATAATATGATAACAGATTTTATGTGTTGTAAAGATTGATTATGTGTTGGCATTGATAGTATATACTTAAAATCAATAGAGGGGTAGTAATGCTACCGTATTATGTTAAATAAAAATGTCAAGAGAAAAATCTTAAGAAAGAATATAGTAGGGAGGAAAGATAAGGAACTAGACCAGGTTTCCTTACAGACGATTGGAGGGTCTAATAGTAGACGCTTTTGAGGAATAGATGAATGAATTTGGAAAATTCAGAGGTAAAAATTAAAATATTTATAAGCAAGATCTAAAGAAGGATATCAAATAAATGATAGAAGACATTTTACAATAAGATTTTGAGGAGTAGAAAGAACGATGATAAGATCTTGATATGATCTGGAGAGATGAACTTGTAATGAGTCATATGTGCTAAAATATGGATTGAGAGAACTTGTATTCAGTTAAGGAAAAATTAGAGGTTTGTGGATTTTTAATTAAGGACTCATATTAGTGGTTGAGTTATACGATTCCTTGTATGGGTGGAGAATTTGTGCTTGATTTGAGAACCACTTAGCTTCCTATAGTGATAATCGATTGAAACCTGGTATCGCATTATTCGCTATATGTATGTTGGGAAGGTAATTCTTTTCTCATGTGTATAACGGATAGGTAGAGGATGTTAAGGTAGGTGTGTGTTCTTAAAACTCACACGTATGGTAAGTTCGTGACTCATAATCGTATGGTGGAACCCCTCAGCGAATGGACGATTTTAGTCTGACTACGATAAGTTCCTCAACCCATATGATTATGGTAAGTTCCTGAACTCATATTGTGTGGTAAGTTTGATGAATAATATTTGATGGAGGTCAGAAGAAGGTCATAGATAAAGATTTAAGAGTTCTCATTGATTTGAGAACATTAATAGAAATTCTGTACGATCCAGTATTATTTTCTTAAATACTACTGGTAGGTTATAATATATAGTGATGTTTTGCATCAAGGATTAGGCTATGATTTGAAGAAGCATAAGGTGGGTGATCGCGTATGTGGCACCATAGTTACTAAATTCTAAAGAGAATCATTTTAAGTAAGATAAGTAGAGAAGGGCGTGAGTATTTATTTTAAAGATACGAAAATTTTAGAGAGAAGAATAAAGGAAGAAGCTGATAAATAACATAAGAAATTGTCGAGAGTATGAAGATATGTTGATGGATATGAATAAGCTTAATGAATGATATGTTGAGGAATAAATGACAAGGTTAGCATGGTAGTAAATTTTACTAGATGAAGAGAAATTAAAGGATAATAGTGATACACTGCTTAACAATCAAGTACGTGTAAGGAACATAAGAAGAAAATGACATTCGAGTTATTAAGTTCCTTGGTAAGAAATATAAAATATGTTATATAAAAAGAAGAAGAATTGAATAAGAGGATTAAGAGACATCATGTATTTACAAATCCCAACTCTAGGACTATGTGGGTTATGTGGTTAGGTTAAGTCCCGACTTTTGTGGTCTTTATGGGATATGATCATTTATTTATATATGTTTCAGAATGAAATGTGCTAAGACATTATTGTTTTGCATAAAATATAAACGCGTTATAATTATATGCTTTGAGGTGATTAATGTGAGCATTAAATATTAAATGCTATAAGAATGAATGTAATAAATAAAAATAAGATAATAATTTAAGTTTTATCTTAATAACAAGCAATGCCGCCACGTAAACAACCTCGAAACCCGAGACGAGAAGAATCAGTTAATAATGAAGGAGGTCAAGTAAACCCAATGCAAACTTTTGTTAATATGTTAGTGAAAGCAATGCAAAACCGGACTCCATCAATAGGAAGTCCGCTGGAGAACCAATTGGTGAACTTTAAAGACTTTAAAATAGTAGGACCACTGGAGTTGCGAGGAATGGTAGATCCGATCGAAGCTCAGTCATGGATGGAAGAAATAGAGTGTGTTTGCGGAGAAGACAGCATTTGCCACCTTTATGATGAAGGGAAATGTTAATTATTGGTGGAAGGCTAACAAAAATAAAGCAGGAGAATGAGTTGTTACGTGGACTCATTTCAAGGAATTATTCTTTGAAAACTATTTTTCAAAAAGTACGCAAACAAGAATGGAAGTAAAATTTTTAGAACCTAAACAGGAAAATATGACCATAGCAGAATATGCTGCCAAGTTCAATGAACTAGCGAAATTTGCTCCACATCAAGTGGAATCATAACAATAGTGAGGATGGACAGGGAAAAATCAAGCGAAAGATAGAAAGTTGTGAAAGTTGTGGAAAGAACCACTTAGGAGTGTGTCTAAAAGGAAAAAATCGTTGTTATAGATGTGGAGAGCAAGGACACGTTGTTTCGAACAGTCCTGATCCAAGGAAAAGGAAGAGTAGAAAGTGTTTTATTTATGGATGAATGAGTCATCTATTTAAGGACTGCCCCAAGAAGGAAAGCAAGGCTGGAAGTGGAATCAAGGGAAGTAATATCTAGAAAGTCAAGAGACATGGTGACAGGTATTTTTTCGATCAATAGTATAATCGTTTAAGTATTATTTGATTCAGGTACTATTTTTCTGATGATTTCACTAAATAATGGGAATTATTTAGAAAAGAGAATAAATACCTTAATAATATAGGGGTCGTAAGGAATTAAGTAATACCTGTTTAGTATTAAATCGGAGGGTTGGGTAAGAAAGATGAAGTGTAAGTTGTCCGTAGAATTAATTCGAATATTGAGAAAAGATATAAGAAAAGAACAGATTATAAAAAAAATTTAAGTAACCTTGTAGCGGTGATTCTGGGGACATAATCCTTATAAGGAGGGGTGAATGTAATGACCGACAAAATTACGAAACCAATTTTTTTATTTTTTATGTATTTATATTCATGAGAAAATATGATGTATGAAGTATGTATGTATATATTTATGATTGTATGATGAGAGGTAGTAGGTTAGTTAATAAAATTTATTTGAATTAAGTAAAGAAGGAAAAAGGAATGCAACAGAAACTTATGTGATGAAAACACAAAGCTTGAATGTTGGCCTTGAATGACAAATAAAAAGATATATAGTAAACAAGTGAATTACTTGTATGATTAATGAGAATGAATAAATAAATGACTTATTAAAGATATCTCAATGCGAGAATAATTGTATATATTTGTGTAACTATATTATAAACCTAAGTTGATGATAAGAGGAAGTTAATGAAATTTAATCAAGTCGAAGTACTTGTATTAATGTGTAGTGGAGTTTTGAAAAATCAACACTACCGCCGCAGTGGTAGGTTTCACCGTCGCCGCGATAAAACTCCCTGAAATTTGAATATTAGAACTACTACTGTAGCGGTGGTCCTCACCGTCGCAGCGGTGTTACAGACTGTTTGAAAATTTATGGTATCAAATTGAGATACTAATATATATGAACGTTAGGATGTTAACAAAATAAACCCAAGATATATTAAGTGATAGTGTTTTGTAAGCTAACTTAATTAAATAGTCCAATGGACTTATAAATAGCAAGTCTAATTGGATTATGTAATTAAACTAATGTGTTTATTTTATAAGCTCAACTTAGTAGCCAAATGAATTAAATTGTTGAGCCCAAACAATTGTAATTTTAAAGTCCAAATAGAATTAATTTAAAGGTCCAAAGTGGAGCCCAATGTGCAAGTATAGGTGAATATGGATACATATATTGATATATGTATATATGGATGTATATGTAATGATATAACACATAAAAATAAAGCCAAATTGGTGTAAATATAATGCTATGGCCGGATTTTTGGAGGGGGCCCCACTAGGATGGAGTAAAACTTTATTTTACTTCATTTACACACAAAATCAAGGTTGCTTAACCACTACTATCAACTACCCGACCACTCTAGTCATTCCAAGTTATCATTCAAACAATAGTAAGTGAGTTTAAGCTCTTAATTCACCAATGCTAGCTAATTAAGGGACTAATGGTGTGTTCCTAGAGTTCTATAAGTAGGAATGACCAACACTTGTGCAAATCTTGGTTCATTTGCTCCATTCACTAAATTTTTGAGAGAGAAAGTTTTAGAGAGAAGCTAGAGAATTTGTGAGAGGCTAGAGAAGAAAACACTTTAAGTGTTACTAAGTGTGGGTGATTTTTGGTCCATACAAGAAGATCAAGGAAAAGTTCTAACCATTTCCAAGAAAAAGGTCTCCATTAAAGGTTTATAAGTTTATTTGAGCCTTAGCTTTTTATTTAGTTTTGTATGTGGAAAAGAAAAACCTATGTGGTGTTAAAACTTGAATATTTATGAAGGTTGATGAATAAATATTCTAGATTTGTGTTCTAACATGTTTTGTATGGAAGATGACGGAATGAATGGTTATATAAGCATGCTTAGTTTTAAAAATCCTAGTTAAATGTCTAGGTTGATTATTTGTGATTTGAGATGTATAAGTTATTTTTATGATCTATGAGTCTTAAATGATAAGTCTTTGATTTATGAAGTTAACCTAACTTGAACGATTGAAAAATATGAAGAAATGAACAAGTTATGGTCATTTTACCAAAGGAGGTCGTTTTGGAAATCGTAGATGGTTCGATCTTAAATTTTGTGTCAAAACATTTTTAAATATGTGATTGAATCATGAAATATTGTAAAAGAAGAAGTTAGAAAGATAACAACACTGAGTTGGAGTCATTTAAATGTGTAGATTTTATTTTATTCAAGTTTGAACTAATAAAACCAAGGATTTATGATGTTACTTTGCATCTTGTCCTTGTCAGCAGTTTTGAGTCTAGTTCTATTTAGAATTTGGATTTGTGATCTAAAGAGAAGTTGTAGAGGAGGAAATTCTTATGAGAATTGATTTAAGAATCACCCCAAAATATTTTCAAATGAAGAAGTTATGGTAATTTTAGTGAAAGAGGATTGGGCAGTTCCCAAATTAAAGTTTTTGATTTTTGTACTGACACCGCAGCAGTGGAAACCACCGCCGCAGTGGTCAAACGCACTACCTAGGACCTATTTTAGCTTTCCGGGTCAGGTCGGTCCGAGTCGAGTCCGAGTCGGTCCGGGTCGAGTTTTCTTTAGAAAATTAAGTTGAAATAAATGTAAAATTAATGTGTTTGTATAATAAACCAATATATTTAGAGTCTATGACTGACCAATTGATAGTTAAATCTTTAAAATAAAGATTAAGATTAACACAATTAAAAAATTAACTATTTGTATGGTTTGAAGATTATTAAAATGTTGTTAAAAGATTAATAATATTAGTAGGTAACTAAAAGGTTATTAAATAAGTAATAACATTAGTACATGAGGAAAAAGTTATTAAATAATTAATGACATTAGTAAACGATTAAAATATTATTAAATGATTAATAATATTAGTAAGAGATTAAAATATTACTAAATAGTTAATAATATTAATAACTGATTAAATTATTATTAAATGATTAATAATATTAATAAATAATTAAAATATTATTAAATAGTTAATAATATTAACAAGTGATTAAAATATTATTAAATAGTTAATAATATTTGTTAGTTCCCAATGACACGATAGTAATCTAGAAGGGGGGGGGTTGAATAGATTCTTTTAAAATTTCTTCTCTTTGAAATTATCTCACTTGATTAATTCTTAAACAGAAGTTTAACACAGCGGAATATGATTTAGTTAATCTTTTCTTGAAATGTTAAATTAATAAATCAACAAACAATTATATGACAGATATAGCAAATGAAAGACACAAAGAGAGAGACTCTAGGTTTTAAGTGGTTCAAAGCACACAATACTCCTACTCCACTGTTCTGCTCTTTCAGCAGCAAATCCACTAAGGATACTTTTACAATAGCTGAATCACTAAGATTCCTTCAAGACCCGCAGTCTTGGAATTTTAGTTCACAAAGAACTTTACAAGTCTAACAGACTTGCTTACTCTAGTTCACAAAGAACTCTCCAAGTCTAACAGACTTGCTTATACCAGTTCACAGAGAACTCTTCTGGATTGATGTATATTTGGATGTGCTACTAAGTTGCTTATCAGCTTGAATGTTTGAAGGACTTAGTAGCAATGCAGGCTTTCTTATCAGTTCAATCTTTTTCACCTCTTGCGTTTTTCTTTTTGTGCAGTGCTTCTTCTTTTCTTCTGCTGATCTTCGTATTTAAGAAGTAAGGGCTTCAGATTTCTTCCCGTTGGATCATCTGTTTGAACGTGTATTTCTTCCCGTTACCTCACAGAGGAGAGCTGCTGAATATTGTATTAATAAAGCTCATTAAATCTCTGATGAGATATTATTTGATCTGACCTGTTAGTCCATGCAAGGTTGTTTTCCTTTTTCCTCTGTGACAGAAATGTCAGACGTAGGTTCCCATTAACTTTTATAGAGTCGTTTGGTCTTCCCAAACTATAGGTCTGATAGGACACAGTCTTCTGACTTTTCTGCCTTGAAAGTCTT
Source organism: Hedera helix (assembly GCA_947179155.2). Taxonomy (NCBI): domain Eukaryota; kingdom Viridiplantae; phylum Streptophyta; class Magnoliopsida; order Apiales; family Araliaceae; genus Hedera; species Hedera helix. Next base: position 12,599,235 of record OX359287.1, read on the forward strand.
CTTTCTGTTCCATAGTGCGCTTGGGTCAGACTCCTGACTTTTCTGACTTGATCGATTTGCAGAGGCTTCCTTTTTGGTTACTTTGATGAAGATTAAATACTTGAATAGAGTGGCTCCTGATCTGAGAATCGTGATGTCTCTTGCCTTTTTGCTCAACGATCTTATATGATCAATTCTACGAATACCCTTGCTTACGTGATTGATCTGTAAAGGATCATCTCTTACTGATCATCGTAGAGTTTACTCAACTGTTAGAATGTTGATCGTAGAGTCCAATTTAAGGTCTTTTGGAAAGAACAGTCTGGTTGGTCGTAGAGTCTTCTGGACCACAATCGTAGAGTCCATTCTACGATTGGTTGTCTTGATCGTAGAGTCTTTGGAATCACAGTCGTAGAGTCCATTTTACGATTGGTTGCCTTAATCGTAGAGTCTGTTCGAATCGTAGAGTTTCCTGAACACAAATCGTAGAGTTCTTTCTACGATTTTATTACATCAACAAATCAACCTAATAGTTTTGATCTATCTAAGTCTTAGTACAACACACAAGACTTTTATACAATTAATAATAGATCAACCTAACAGCTTTGATCTTATCTAATACAGCCCTTGTACATTATTTCTAATCATCAAATTTAATCATTCAATGTTCAACAATATTAATAAGTGAATAGAATATTATTTAATAATTAATAATATTAACAAAGGATTAAAATATTGTTAAGAAATTAATAATATTATTAAAAGGGTAAAATATTATTAAATTGTTAATAATTTTTATAAATGATTAAGATATTATGTGATAAATAATATTATTGGAAAGAGTATAAGACATTATTAAATTATTAATAATGTTAATATGTGATTGAGATGTTACTAAATGATTGTAATCTTGATGAGGGAATAACATATTATTAAAATGATTAATGGTATTCATAAACATTAAAAATATTATTAAATAATTAATAATATTTATGTAAGGATAATATATTATCAATGGTGATAATATTAGGAAATTATTATTATGTTCTTAAATGATATTTATGTGATTAAAATATTATCAAGGGTTGATAATATTATTAAGTGAGTAAAGGTTATGATTAAGTGTTAGATGATTTAAGTGATGTATAATACAGTTGTATAATACAGTTATATAATATGCTGATTGGTACATTAATATTGTTGAATGTTAGGTCATTCAAAGGAAGTTATTTTAAGTTGAATAGCAGTAGTCAATGGAACAGACAAGTTCTCTAACCCTATTCAAATTATTATTGAGCAAGTTTCCTAGACTTGTATTTAATTTTGTCAGATCTTAAAGTGGTTTAATTATGTAAAATTATTCCACATCGATATTATTATTGATATTCGCACTTATGTGCATTTGCATAATTGTTCACGTTATGAACTATTTAAAGAGAAATATCTATGCTATTTGTTTCGGCTAGATATTGCATGTGTTATTATGACTGTTCTTATTATGAACTATTTAAAGAGGAGGATCTATGCCAGTTGTTTCGGCTAGACCATGTATGTATTAAATTTATAAATCTGAATATTGTTGAAGCTAGTCCAAACCATATTGTTGTGGTGCGGAATTTGATGGAAAAAGCTCAAATGAACAAATTATTATGAAATGATGAAACTACGGTCGGATGAAAGAATTCCGGTCAAAACAAAACTTGATGGTTATAGTGTGCATAATATAAATGTACGATAGGTTGATCACCTAGAGTACCCATCTTCGGATATTGCACCTGAATTGGTTGTTAATATTCAAAACGAAATGACAGTTTTATGTCTACAGGGTATTGTAAATACTCAAAATGTATGTTCACGGTCTTGTGAACTTTCAACATGAAGAAGTAGTATGTTAAATCAATTGAAAGTTGTTATTCAAAGTTGTATCTCTTCACAATTATTTTATATTGTTGAAGTTCTAAGAGTTAATTCTTTTTCATTCATGATATATCCTTTATTATTTATTTAAACTTGTTGAGCAAAATAGTTTCTCACTCTTGCTATATCATGAACTATTTTTCAGTTAAGCCGAATGATCTAAGGAGTACAAAGGCAAAGAAAATGTGAACGAGTAGAAGTAATTAGTTTTTATCACGAGTTATTGAAGATTTTGTTTATGGATATTTGTCAAGTGATGAATAGTGAGCACCTAACCCGAGGTTCGAGGGACCCAGATTTGGGGGCGTCTGTGATAGCCCGAGATCCCACCTTCCTTAATTAAGTCCAATTATATCTGGATTACATAGTGATTAACTTAACACCTTATTAACTGGGATCCCGTGCGTCAAACCTTGACCTTTGACCTTTAAAACCATTGAGTTGACCACAATTTCGGTCCATATTTTTTTTATCAAAACTTATTTAACTTACATTCGTTAAACTTGTCTCAGGATCGCAACGTTCACTTTACTAAGCATTAGCATTTAGGTCATCTCTTATTAATTTTGACCGAGTTCAATTCCATTACCATTTCCTAAACAAATATGTATTCGTGATTTACATAACCTGTAATTAAAATTTTGCCATGACCTATTCATAAATGGCCTGATTTACGTATACATATACATGTTCCTGTTCACATATACAATCAACCATTATATTTATATATGCCCATTCCTGTTCATAAATACCTGTACACATCTATATCATACATGTCCTTGTCTACTTATAACTGATCCATACATCAACCTGCTTACCTCATACCTGTATCATGCATAACCTGCTCCATACATTATCTTGTTCGATTGTACCTGTTCACATATCTTAGTAGGCATACATTTATACCATATATGCGAGCTTTGTTATACAAACACTCGCTCTACAACAATAACACAATCAAATAGCCTCATTACATCATCTACTTTAAATAATACATACATGCACCTTTAACTATATGGATTTACAAACCATACATCCTTTACTTTCCTCTAGGTTTAACATTTATCAAATTTACATGAACATTTCACATTTATCAAATTTCCTTCACGTTTATCCATGCATATAACACTTTGTACCTTTAGCTGCACCGGAACCTCCGGCCTTCTTGTACTTTACCTGAAATGTTAGTTTATAGCAAGAATGAGCATAAAGCTCAGCAAGTTAATCAGCTAACACATTACATGCTTACAATTTATATATAAGCGTCATGCATCCTTTATCTTATCATACAATGCTTAATGTCACATAAGCCATGTAGCAAATAAATCACATAGTTGCACATAGGCATATTTCAACTCATTTTTAGCACGTAGTTCACGTAGAATATCTATTATACTTAGATCTGAAGAACTTGTCTGTACGCCTTTATATACTTAACCTTTATTGCCTCGCTTGGCCTTTCTATCCTTCATTGCATTGGGTTGCTACATCGTACGCTATCTGTAAACACACAATCTATATTCATCATTATAGGATCATAAAATCATTTAACTTGTCAAACTTAATTCATAATTACACGACCATTCATCTCTAATCATATTACATTTGATGTATTATACATTACATAGGTTAATAATACATCCTAACTTATTCTCGACCTTTTTCATAACCTTTAACTTAATTTGGCTTATCTTTAGGCATGATATATTATGTCGTTCATTATCTCATTATACCACAACACCCTTTACATAGTCCATTTATATCAATTTAGGGTTTACATAACTTATCTCCATCATTTAGTATCAAAACATTTCATTTCGGGTCAAAAATATCATTTTTTTAAACTCTGTCATCCATGGCCCCGGCCGGATTTTGGCCTAAGAAACCACGGCCCCGGCCGTGACCTCTCAGCCAAAATTGGCCCCGGTCGTGGTTTTGCCTACAAAACCATGGCCCCGGCCGTGGTCCTCTTTTCTGCCAAAAATTGAAATTTTGATTTTTGCTGCTGCTTTGGTGAATTTTAACTCCTTCACCATACATCCAATTGATACCAAATTTGGTACACATGTAGACCTCATACCATAGTATTTTATAAAATTTTCATTTTCCTCATTTGGATCTTTAAAATCAAAGATACACTAGTCCATAGGAGGCCGGTTCAACTCAGTTTCAGACTTAGAAAATTTTCAACTTTAAAAACCAAGGTTTACCAACTTTGTGATTTTTAGCCATAAGCTTTAAAACTCCATTCCAACACTTTTCATAGTTCATATAACTTATATATATGACATGTCCCAACTTTCAAAACCGTAAAACTTCGCACGAGGCGATTTTTGTCCGTTAAAATTCATTTTGAATCGAAACGATCGATTTCGATCGTTCGAATCGCCATTTCGCTCAAATTGAACTCCGTTGATTACCAAATTGACTCTAACATGTGTATTATCATAAAACTTAAGTGTATGGACTCATTTCACCTTTAATTCCTCAAAATTGCCAAAAATCACACCTTGGTTGGATTTTCATAAATTTTTCAAAACTTTCAAATTTCAAAACTTAAACTCACTTGACACTTTAATCTCCAAGTATCACATGGACTAACACCTATACATTTAACAACTTCATAGGTCCACATAACTTCTATATGCATGTATAAATGCACTTTACAGATTATTACGTTGTCTACACAAAAAGTATAGCCTAATATTTGTAATCTCTTCAAACAAGTCATGATTTCCAACCTTTGTTGCAACTTTAACACTATCTAATAAAATTATTACATGAATCAAACATATTCAACCTCTCTAACTAGGGTTTCATCAAATCCATCAACATATTACACATGATCAACCCAAAAATTCATGGTTTTTAGCCTTAAATATGAACTTGAGTTGTATATCATCTTGGCTCTATCAACTTGAACTTAGGGTTCATAACTTACCACACATATAATACATAGATTCTCATATATCACATAATCTTTACATCTAGTCATAAATTCAAGCATGGCTTCTCTTGTTCTTACATGAAAACACATACAAACTAACTTTTGATAATTTAAACATGCATATACCTTCTTGTAGGTTTTCTTTTCCTTGACATCAAGCTTGCTAGCCTTACAATCTTCACTTTGATGGCTTCCCTTACATATCTTGCTCACTTTTATAGCTACTTCTTGATCTCTTGGCCAAACCCTAGCTTGCTCTTCCCTTTTGCTCTCTTGCTCTCTCTCTCTTCTAGCACCTTCGAATGAAGCTTGAACCAAAATGCTAAAAATTTACTAGCATATACACATATATGTGTTATTTATCTCCTCCAACACTTAACCATATATTGGTTAAGTTAACTCATACTTAGTTGGGTAGTTATGTCATTTCACATGGCTAGTTAAAGACATAATGGTCATTGCACCATTTAAGGATACCAATGACATTTTCCAAATTTGTTAAGGGTATAATGGTCCTTAGTCACAAAATCTAGGAAATTTAATTCCCAATTAAATCATAACTTATCCATTTTAATCCCATTTTGATCCAAACTTGTTTCATCATACTCCCATTTTATTCTATCATCAAATAATCCATAATTGACTTGTCCCATATCACTTGTCACACTTTAAACATCGAATTTCTTTAATTAATAATAATTCACAATATTAGCCAATTTGAATAATATTAAATTCTTAATCATTTACAAATTCTTTTTGGTTCCATATTCAATCAATTTCACCTTTCGACATCTCCAACAGTCGACTTGTTCATCTTATCCTTAAACCGCTTTCTCGAGAAGCGAACCTCGATCGGATTACCAAAATCCAGCGACCATTATCCTTTGAACTCATATAATCATTTTTCGATCTTTACATCCTTTAACTTATTTACATTACTTATATAAACCAATTCTCAACATACTTGGAATCTACGTTCCTTATGCTCATATATAAGAGCACTACCTTTTTGTCTTTACACATCATATCACAATTATCTTAGTTCCATCATTTAACATCAATTTCATTAACAACTGTATATATTCATATATCAAAACCTAATATTCCATCGATCCTTCATAAACCCATTAATTATATGGTTTCTTATCCTCAGCACATACATACATCATATCCTCGCCTCTCCAGGCCTATTCATTTAGCTTACAATTAACTTTCATAATCAAATCTCAATTCAATTATACATCACCATTTCTATTTCTTCTAAACTTTAGCTCATCTGTCTATATCTTATCAAATATATTCCTATACACATATTCGTGTACACAACCTATAATCTGCTGACACATACTATTATATCTTACAATAATTCCGTCCAATTTACTCTATTGTGAGCATTACAATCGATAATTCATTTTAATTCTATTATATTACCATTTGATCATCAACGTTCGCATTCATTCTTATTTCATCATTTCCCAAGTCTCTTAGACACTTCAAATCTCCAATTGATCCATCAATACCATTTCAACCACACAGGTCACATCTATCATATTTAACACCTATTAATTCACATTAATCACTTATCATTATACTTTGCCCATCAAATCTAGGTTTTATCGTATAACCTTTACTTAATTCAACATAATCCTTATTTAGAATTTCTGTAAAATCCTGGGGTGTCACAGCGTCACAGGGTCTGTAGTTCCCCTAAACTTCGGTGGTCCGATTACTTTGAAGTCCTTGAAACTGGCTAACTGATTCAGCGGTGGTGGCGGATTTCCTACCATTGGATGTTGATTCTTCATTGCCTCTACTAGTATATCGATAAAGTTATGCATTGGGTCTACATTGTGTCCCCCCTCATCATTATTAATTGACTCTTCTACTCCTTAGTTTATTGGTGGTTGTATGCGTGGCACCATTGTCTGATTTAAAGAGAAGAGAAAACTTCCAAGTTATTATTATTACTAAATTTTATTCTTTTATGTTTTAAACATTAAATATTACATGTAAAGATTTAACCAATTAAAACACATAATCATAAAACATAACTGTATTTATATTAATATGTCAAAACATAGTGCATAAGACTTTATACCGAAAGCATACTGCTATAAATGCATTTATCCCCAAAAGGTTACAAAAGATAGGATATATCATAAACATATTCCCTAAACTCCTAGAATTGGGATTCACATCATACTAACCCACTACCAAAAAAAAAGTAGGGTTTTATTGCATCCGTCTACATACATCATAAATAAAGTATACTAATAACCATAACTACTAATCAGCAAATCTTATTAACAGTGCATCCCCCGACGCACTGCATCATCGTACTCCTCATCCCCCATGACCATCACCATTCTCCTACTAATGGTATGCCTGGTCTAACCCTCCTCTGCTGGCTAGCGATGTACCCTCCTCTGGAATCTGCCGTGTGAAGTGCGATAGACATATGTTGCCCTATCCAGCCTCACTCTCTTCTCTCGAATCTCTTTCTCCAGTTCGATCATCTGTCCATGTGCAGCATCTCTCTGCACCTTCATCTCTATCATATCCCTGATTGCTGTGACGACCCCGAATCCGGGTTCCTCGAACCTCGGATCCGGTTCAACACGAGTACAACATTTTCCTTATCTTTCGTGAATTTTAACAATATTATAATTGCTAAATAATCATTTATTTACAATTATATAACATCTCCTTCTATTCCAGAATCGAAATCTTTATACATTCCTAGTATGTCTCAATATCATACATGATACGACATTCTATTACAATCAATTTGAGTATTTAATACTCATATAACATACCAACTAAGTCTTATGCTACAGAATCATTTACCTGTCCAATTCGGACTGATATCTACAATAGATATTTAGATCTTCAATGGAAGTAATATATTTTCCTGTTCCTTGTTCTTTATCGAGAACTTCAAGTAACTAGCCTTATCTGAAAATGTTAGTTTAGGCAAGAGTGAGCACGACGGCTCAGCAAGTTCAACAGCTACACATAACACATTACACGCTTCACATAAAATTTACAATTTATACTAACATCATGTTTTTCATGCATTTCAGTTTATGACATACTGCTCATCATGCCTCGCATTTAATCTATGCTTCATGTCTAACCTCTATCATGACATATAGTTCAATGCAGAACAATTGTCTTAAATCAACTACCGCATATCAACAGTTCAAATCAACTTATTGCACAAAGGCACATTAAAACATCTTTGCACATAACCACGTATGAGCACATCTCAGTTTAATAACAAATTTATAATTCATGCACATAATACAACACGTTCTGAAAAACTTGCCTGAACTTGTATAACCAGCTTGCGTTAATCTTTCACGTTCCTTGCACCACCTACACGGTATGTGAGATTAACGGTGCACAATATCAGTCAAAGTTTGACTCAATACTAAATCTTATTTTAAAGATATTTATTTCTTCTTATCATCCCCTTTATTTAATAAGGTTAATTTCATATTTTAGTCTCTCTTTGACTTGACTCAGTGTTTCATATTCAACACCATAAATCCTTTGTTCAAAACTATGCAATTCTGACATTTATTAATGTCACTGCATTAAAACTTGGACCCTATATTTATTTAGGTCGATCCACCAATTAATCACTAATGGACCATACCATTGGTTTAACTTAATCACATCATTTATCTCGATACCTATCATAATATTACCCACCTTGGATAATATTTTAAATTTTACTATCAATTAGTAATAACTTATAATGTTATTTAATTGTTAAATAACACTTTAAATAATCATTACTATTATTAATTTATTTTTAATAATAGTTTACCTTAATCATTATTATTAATCTTTTAATAATAATTTAATTGCTTGCTAATATTATTACCCTTTAATAATATTTTAATTGACTTCTCATTATTATCAATCATTTTAATAATAATTTAATTGTTCATCAATATTATCAATCATTTAATAATATTTGAAATCCTCACGTATCATTAGTAATTATTTAATAACGATTCAACCTTTAACTATTATTACCCAATAGTTAATTACTTGTTAAACAATATTATTAATTCTTTAATAATATTCTAAATCTTTATTTATCATTATTATTTATTTAATAATGATTTAACTCTTAACTATTATTATTTAATAGTTAATTAAATGCTAAATAATATTATTAATCCTTTAATAATATTTTAAATTAATTACATATCATTATTAATTATTGAATAATGATTTAATTCTTAACTATTATCATTTAATAGTTAGTCAATAATATTATCAATATATTTTAATTACTTAATAATCTTCTTTCGATTAAGTAATAATTTATTCCACTTAATTACCATTTAATTATTATTTAATATGAATTAAATAATAATTAATTAACTAATTATCCAAACTCATTATTTAATATTAATTAAATAATAATTAATTAATTAATTAACCTTACTTATTATTTAATATTAATTAAATAATAAATAATTAGTTTATTAACCTTTATTATCTTTTAATTATTATTTAATATTAATTAAATAATAATTAATTACTTAATTAACCTTACTTATTATTTAATATTAATTAAATAATAAATAATTAGCTTTATAACTTTAATATTCTTTAATTATTATTTAATATTAATTTAAATAATAATTAATTATTTATTTAACTTTACTTATTATTTAAGTGCAATTAAATAATAAATAACTAACTTATTCATCTTAACATCCTTTAATTATTATTTAATATTCATTAAATCATAATTAATTAATTACATAACTTCATATTTTATTTAATATTTATTAAATAATATTTAATTAGATTATTAGCCTATTTATACACTAATAAATAGCTAATATATAGTGAATCATTCCAATAATTTCAAATTTTATTTTATAACACTTAACTAGCATGCCAATAGGTCAAATATTATTTTTCTGAAATTAAAAATAATTTTCCCATACTTATTAGCAATTTAGTAAGCTTTAATCCACCATTAATTCTAATAAATACCAAATTTTAAACAAATTCGGATTTTAAATTTTGATAATTTTCTTTATAAAATTATAAGCATTTTCTCTTTTGGAACCAACCCAAGAACCGGCCTAAAAATGCCCGAACCGGCCCTACCTAGAAATCATGAAAAACCGAAAAAAACCGAACCGGCCCGTTTTTTTAAAAAAATAGGCAGATTACTTTCTGAATTTTCCAGACTTGGGGTCTCCGACGGGAACTTGAATAAAATGAAATCCACAAGTCCGATTGAGGCCTATTTGGTATCGATGGATTCGTAACTTCCCGAACTACATTTTTCTGTTATCAAACATCAAATTTGGATTTGTTTTGGTCACGGAAATTGGCTCCAAACCGGACTGTTATGCACAGCCCTAAAACAATGGGGTGTTTTGGTAGAAAATCCATATCTTGCTCATTTTAAATCGGATTTTAGTCATTCAACTTGGAGAATCTTCATATTTCATGGATCTATCACCCAAAATTGACGGATCATAAATCCGACTTACGGATTGTGAACAGTAATTCCGTGAATGGGCTGCTACGTATTAGATTAATTTGTTTTCGTCGGTAAAAATTTATTCAATGAGTTTGATGAAATTTTTCATCACAAACACATATAAAAACCCATGTTAAACCCATCAAACTATGAATATACATATATTACATAGCTAAAGACTTCTAGAACATCAAAACGTGTTTTGATCGGTTAAAAATACATTTTAACCGTTCAAATCATATCTAAACTATAAAAATGAACTAAAGAATGTTTAGAACACTTTTTAACCTTTTATACATGGATGCTCTCCTTCCTCTTGACTTGATCTTGGATTGTGACTCTCTCTTGTCCATTCTCTAGCAAATTTGCTTGGTGGATCATCAATCTCATAAGAGTAACTCTCTATATCTCTCAAGAAGCTCTCCCTTTTTCTCTCTAGAAAATGCTACAAATGACTAACCAACATCACCAATAAATGGAACACTTCTATTTATAGCACAATGTTAATCCTTCATTAACCTCCTAATCAACTAGTGTTGGTGAAATTAGGAGCTTAAACTAGATTACTATTGCATGGAATGACTACCATGAATGACCATTGGTGTGACATCCATCAAGGTTGCTTGTAAGCAACTTTTGGAGTGTAATTGAAGCCATAGGAAGTCCACACTCAACATTTCCATGTGGGGCCCCCTCAAAATTCGGGATTTGCAATTTATTACACCAATTTGGCTTTATTTTTATGTCCTATATCATTATATAAGTATCCATATATATATACACCAATATATGTATACATATTCACTTATACTTATACATTGGGCTCCACTTTGGACCTTAGAATTAAATTATATTGAGCTCATTTATTTAATTTGGTTGGGCTCAATTTAATTGTTACATTGGGCTAACATTAAATACCCTATGTTACATTTAATTAAAACAAGCATTGAGCTTGGTTAATTATTACATAAATCAATGTTCAAATTAAATTATATGGACTACTAGGTTAATTAATTTGACCTAGTTTAATACCTCAATTGGACTTATAATATAATCCGATTAGAGTTACCTTTAATTATCCTACCACATTGGGTTACATAATTAACTCACCCATAGTTAATTCTCAACACTACCTTCCTTCCTCCATCAATTAACCAATGTTTGGTTAATTCTCTCTCTTGTCTACCAACTAGGGTTATTCAATTAACCCTGCATTAGTTAATTCTCTGCACTCAATCAATACTTGAAAAATATTCTCTCAACACATTGACCATCATTTGACTTTAATGTGTTTGGGCTACATGGATTACTTTGTATTGGGCTCTCTTATTTAATTACCCATCTTCATGCAAGTATTCTCATATTGGTCTTGTATTAAATTCATTAATGGACTCTATATGACAACTAAATAATTAAGTTAATTACTTAATTAATTATCTTCTTAATATTGTCATTCTAGGCAATATTCCACTTCTCTACTTGCTAATCTTAGCTTTAATTCATGACTCATATAATTAATTCAATTAATTATATTACATGACTTTCCTTTTTAATCTATACTTAAACTAATTAATTTATTAGTTTTATTGAGTATTTAATTTACTTCACACATCATCTTGTTTGACTAGCAAACTCAACTCTAGGTATATATATATATATATATATATATATATATATATATATATATATATATATATATATATATATATTCACCTTCACTTCTCAATTGAATTTATTTCCTTAATAAATTCTCTACATGCATCAATACAATATTCTCACATTTAATTTCTAACAAATAAATTATGTTAAAAAAAAATGTTTACCCATTTTCTACACATCTTACTTCTCAAATTCTAGGTTTTAAACCTGAACCTTTAATAAAATCAATTAAGATATTATTTAAAATCTTGAAAATATCTGGGATATTACATTCACCCCTTCTTATAAGAATTTCGTCCCGAAATTTCATCATACTCATTTCTACCAGTTTTTCATCACTGAGAATATCTCTTTACTCATCAAATTCTATGACCACCCTTTTCTAGGAAGTTCATACTTCTAAACTCATAATTCCAGAACAATGGAATATCTTGCAGAAGAATAAATTGAAAATCAATATCTTACAGAAGAATAAATTGAAAATTAAAATATTCATTAAAACTTTCATAATATGCTGAGGGGTCATCAAGACTGTGAACATCCGAATGGAATTAACTGAATTCCGAATAAATAGTATTTATCCCTGTAAATACTTATAAACAGAGTGTTTATCAATCACAAGGACTGAAAACATTCCATAGGTGTACGCTAGGTGATCAGCCTATTGTACCATACGTCGTGCAGAACGTCTTAGTTTTTAGGCGCTAGTCGGAGCTATATGCCGACAAAAATATATCTGCTTTAGCCGACAGAATATATTTGTTTTTGCACTTGTTCACCTCAGACTTACTACAAAATTCCGTTCCAAAATAATTTGGATTGGATAATAAAACTTGAGTCAATTCTGACCAAAAGTGTCCAGTCACAATAAATGACAAAGACTCTCATCATTGAACTGTTCGTATATTACGATTCAAAAATCATTTCAGATTAGTTAAAATAACTAAAATTCATTTATAGGACTTCATGATACCGCATAATCTTGATAGTACGTTGATGATTCCGTCATTAATTCATGACTTCATGATACCGCACATCTTGATAGTACGTTGAGGATTCCGTCCTCTTCATCCCCACACCATGGCTTTAATGGCGTGTGATGATTTTATAAATACATTTTGATATTTTTAAATCAATTTGTCTAGCTGAAACAATTAGCATAGACTCTTCTTTAAACGTTTTAAAATACTGAAAATTAATTTATGACTTTGTCATACTACATCATACCATAGTGGGCTTTAAACATCCAACACTAGGTTACTCTGCATTGATGACTCCATCGTTTATCATCTCTGCACTATATGCATTAATGATTTCTAAAATACATTTGTCTTTTCAAAAGCACAAAAGTGCGAATTTAGCACGATTTTAAGAATTTCAAAGTCTAGCATAGCTAGAAGATTTAGAATATCCTAAAACCTCAAAATACCTCAAATTTCTCCTCTGCATTCTTTTTCAGCTTAATAACTATATCTGGTAAAGCTCCAGTCTTACTACTTAACTCTACCAATAATTACTGTTCATCAAACTTACCACACATTAGGAGTTCAGGTACTTGCCACAATCATATGGGTTGGAGAACTTATCCTAGTCAGACCAAAATCATCCATTCGCTGAGGGGTTCCACCATACGATTATGAGTCACGAACTTACCATCAATATGAGTTTTAAGAACACGTACTTATCTTAATATTCTCTACATATCCAATATATAATGAGAAAAGAATCACCTTCTCACCATATATACATCGAATAGCGTGACATCAGGTTCAAATTGATTATCACTATAGGAAGCTAAGTGGTTGTCAAACCAAACGCAATCTCCTGCCCATACAAGAAATTGGTCAACTCGGCCACTAATCAATATAGAAAGTTAAGCGGCCGTTAAACCAATAACAAATCCTCTGCCCATACAAAGAACTGTTAAACTCAACTACTATATTAATATAGGAAGCTAAGTGGTTCTAAAACCAAGCACAAATCCATACAAGGAATCGTACAACTCAGCCACTAATATGAGTTCTCAATTAAAACCCACAAACCTTCTAATTTTCTTAACTGAATATGAATTCTCTCCATTCATATTTTAGCACATCTGTCTCATTACGAGTTCATTTCTCTAGATCATTTCATGACCTTATTAGCATTTTCTTTATGCTTCTCAAAATCTTATCATAAGATATTTTCTATCACTTCTTCAAATTAGGTACAACATGACCTTTTTCATCTCTCTTATATTTTCTTAAATCCATCTTTGGATAATCTTTTATATATGAATTTTTCAAATTCATCTTTTATTACTTAAACTCTTCCGGAGTTTATTCATTTATCATTTTACTTATCTTCTACTACTGTTATAGCCTAAGGTACTCTTACCCCGTTTATAACCTAACAGCTCTGATACCAACTTGTGACGACCCCGAATCCGGGTTCCTCGAACCTCGGATCCGGTTCAACACGAGTACAACCTTTTCCTTATCTTTCGTGAATTTTAACAATATTATAATTGCTAAATAATCATTTATTTACAATTATATAACATCTCCTTCTATTCCAGAATCGAAATCTTTATACATTCCTAGTATGTCTCAATATCATACATGATACGACATTCTATTACAATCAATTTGAGTATTTAATACTCATATAACATACCAACTAAGTCTTATGCTACAGAATCATTTACCTGTCCAATTCGGACTGATATCTACAATAGATATTTAGATCTTCAATGGAAGTAATATATTTTCCTGTTCCTTGTTCTTTATCGAGAACTTCAAGTAACTAGCCTTATCTGAAAATGTTAGTTTAGGCAAGAGTGAGCACGACGGCTCAGCAAGTTCAACAGCTACACATAACACATTACATGCTTCACATAAAATTTACAATTTATACTAACATCATGTTTTTCATGCATTTCAGTTTATGACATACTGCTCATCATGCCTCGCATTTAATCTATGCTTCATGTCTAACCTCTATCATGACATATAGTTCAATGCAGAACAATTGTCTTAAATCAACTACCGCATATCAACAGTTCAAATCAACTTATTGCACAAAGGCACATTAAAACATCTTTGCACATAACCACGTATGAGCACATCTCAGTTTAATAACAAACTTATAATTCATGCACATAATACAAAACGTTCTGAAAAACTTGCCTGAACTTGTATAACCAGCTTGCGTTAATCTTTCACGTTCCTTGCACCACCTACACGGTATGTGAGATTAACGGTGCACAATATCAGTCAAAGTTTGACTCAATACTAAATCTTATTTTAAAGATATTTATTTCTTCTTATCATCCCCTTTATTTAATAAGGTTAATTTCATATTTTAGTCTCTCTTTGACTTGACTCAGTGTTTCATATTCAACACCATAAATCCTTTGTTCGAAACTATGCAATTCTGACATTTATTAATGTCACTGCATTAAAACTTGGACCCTATATTTATTTAGGTCGATCCACCAATTAATCACTAATGGACCATACCCTTGGTTTAACTTAATCACATCATTTATCTCGATACCTATCATAATATTACCCACCTTGGATAATATTTTAAATTTTACTATCAATTAGTAATAACTTATAATGTTATTTAATTGTTAAATAACACTTTAAATAATCATTACTATTATTAATTTATTTTTAATAATAGTTTACCTTAATCATTATTATTAATCTTTTAATAATAATTTAATTGCTTGCTAATATTATTACCCTTTAATAATATTTTAATTGACTTCTCATTATTATCAATCATTTTAATAATAATTTAATTGTTCATCAATATTATCAATCATTTAATAATATTTGAAATCCTCACGTATCATTAGTAATTATTTAATAACGATTCAACCTTTAACTATTATTACCCAATAGTTAATTACTTGTTAAACAATATTATTAATTCTTTAATAATATTCTAAATCTTTATTTATCATTATTATTTATTTAATAATGATTTAACTCTTAACTATTATTATTTAATAGTTAATTAAATGCTAAATAATATTATTAATCCTTTAATAATATTTTAAATTAATTACATATCATTATTAATTATTGAATAATGATTTAATTCTTAACTATTATCATTTAATAGTTAGTCAATAATATTATCAATATATTTTAATTACTTAATAATCTTCTTTCGATTAAGTAATAATTTATTCCACTTAATTACCATTTAATTATTATTTAATATGAATTAAATAATAATTAATTAACTAATTATCCGAACTCATTATTTAATATTAATTAAATAATAATTAATTAATTAATTAACCTTACTTATTATTTAATATTAATTAAATAATAAATAATTAGTTTATTAACCTTTATTATCTTTTAATTATTATTTAATATTAATTAAATAATAATTAATTACTTAATTAACCTTACTTATTATTTAATATTAATTAAATAATAAATAATTAGCTTTATAACTTTAATATTCTTTAATTATTATTTAATATTAATTTAAATAATAATTAATTATTTATTTAACTTTACTTATTATTTAAGTGCAATTAAATAATAAATAACTAACTTATTCATCTTAACATCCTTTAATTATTATTTAATATTCATTAAATAATAATTAAATAATTACATAACTTCATATTTTATTTAATATTTATTAAATAATATTTAATTAGATTATTAGCCTATTTATACACTAATAAATAGCTAATATATAGTGAATCATTCCAATAATTTCAAATTTTATTTTATAACACTTAACTAGCATGCCAATAGGTCAAATATTATTTTTCGGAAATTAAAAATAATTTTTCCATACTTATTAGCAATTTAGTAAGCTTTAATCCACCATTAATTCTAATAAATACCAAATTTTAAACAAATTCGGATTTTAAATTTTGATAATTTTCTTTATAAAATTATAAGCATTTTCTCTTTTGGAACCAACCCAAGAACCGGCCTAAAAATGCCCGAACCGGCCCTACCTAGAAATCATGAAAAACCGAAAAAAATCGAACCGGCCCGTTTTTTAAAAAAAATAGGCAGATTACTTTCTGAATTTTCCAGACTTGGGGTCTCCGACGGGAACTTGAATAAAATGAAATCCACAAGTCCGATTGAGGCCTATTTGGTATCGATGGATTCGTAACTTCCCGAACTATATTTTTCTGTTATCAAACATCAAATTTGGATTTTTTTTGGTCACGGAAATTGGCTCCAAACCGGACTGTTGTGCACAGCCCTAAAACAATGGGGTGTTTTGGTAGAAAATCCATATCTTGCTCATTTTAAATCGGATTTTAGTCATTCAACTTGGAGAATCTTCATATTTCATGGATCTATCACCCAAAATTGACGGATCATAAATCCGACTTACGGATTGTGAACAGTAATTCCGTGAATGGGCTGCTACGTATTAGATTAATTTGTTTTCGTCGGTAAAAATTTATTCAATGAGTTTGATGAAATTTTTCATCACAAACACATATAAAAACCCATGTTAAACCCATCAAACTATGAATATACATATATTACATAGCTAAAGACTTCTAGAACATCAAAACGTGTTTTGATCGGTTAAAAATACATTTTAACCGTTCAAATCATATCTAAACTATAAAAATGAACTAAAGAATGTTTAGAACACTTTTTAACCTTTTATACATGGATGCTCTCCTTCCTCTTGACTTGATCTTGGATTGTGACTCTCTCTTGTCCATTCTCTAGCAAATTTGCTTGGTGGATCATCAATCTCATAAGAGTAACTCTCTATATCTCTCAAGAAGCTCTCCCTTTTTCTCTCTAGAAAATGCTACAAATGACTAACCAACATCACCAATAAATGGAACACTTCTATTTATAGCACAATGTTAATCCTTCATTAACCTCCTAATCAACTAGTGTTGGTGAAATTAGGAGCTTAAACTAGATTACTATTGCATGGAATGACTACCATGAATGACCATTGGTGTGACATCCATCAAGGTTGCTTGTAAGCAACTTTTGGAGTGTAATTGAAGCCATAGGAAGTCCACACTCAACATTTCCATGTGGGGCCCCCTCAAAATTCGGGATTTGCAATTTATTACACCAATTTGGCTTTATTTTTATGTCCTATATCATTATATAAGTATCCATATATATATACACCAATATATGTATACATATTCACCTATACTTATACATTGGGCTCCACTTTGGACCTTAGAATTAAATTATATTGAGCTCATTTATTTAATTTGGTTGGGCTCAATTTAATTGTTACATTGGGCTAACATTAAATACCCTATGTTACATTTAATTAAAACAAGCATTGAGCTTGGTTAATTATTACATAAATCAATGTTCAAATTAAATTATATGGACTACTAGGTTAATTAATTTGACCTAGTTTAATACCTCAATTGGACTTATAATATAATCCGATTAGAGTTACCTTTAATTATCCTACCACATTGGGTTACATAATTAACTCACCCATAGTTAATTCTCAACACTACCTTCCTTCCTCCATCAATTAACCAATGTTTGGTTAATTCTCTCTCTTGTCTACCAACTAGGGTTATTCAATTAACCCTGCATTAGTTAATTCTCTGCACTCAATCAATACTTGAAAAATATTCTCTCAACACATTGACCATCATTTGACTTTAATGTGTTTGGGCTACATGGATTACTTTGTATTGGGCTCTCTTATTTAATTACCCATCTTCATGCAAGTATTCTCATATTGGTCTTGTATTAAATCCATTAATGGACTCTATATGACAACTAAATAATTAAGTTAATTACTTAATTAATTATCTTCTTAATATTGTCATTCTAGGCAATATTCCACTTCTCTACTTGCTAATCTTAGCTTTAATTCATGACTCATATAATTAATTCAATTAATTATATTACATGACTTTCCTTTTTAATCTAACTTAAACTAATTAATTTATTAGTTTTATTGAGTATTTAATTTACTTCACACATCATCTTGTTTGACTAGCAAACTCAACTCTAGGTATATATATATATATATATATATATATATATATATTCACCTTCACTTCTCAATTGAATTTATTTCCTTAATAAATTCTCTACATGCATCAATACAATATTCTCACATTTAATTTCTAACAAATAAATTATGTTAAAAAAAAATATTTACCCATTTTCTACACATCTTACTTCTCAAATTCTAGGTTTTAAACCTGAACCTTTAATAAAATCAATTAAGATATTATTTAAAATCTTGAAAATATCTGGGATATTACAATTGCCTCCTACCAGTGGGCCTTGATAGCCTCCTTCTCATCATGCATCTACTGAATCTTCATCTCAGCCTCTGCTAATTTAGCCTTAGACTCAGCCAGTTTAGCCTGCAACTCTATATCTTAAGCTACCAACTATTGGGTCAAATGCCCAACATTCCCCATGGAGTCTATGTACTCTTAAACCTGCTCCTCTAAATCAGCTTCCTGATCCTTAAGCTCAGTGTTCTCGCCAGAGAACTAATATGCCAGCGCCTTGTATTGATCTTCCATCTACTGGTGGATCTGATTCTGCTCTTCCAAGTGTTGGACTCTATCCTCTAACTTATCGTTCCTCGTAGTCAGCTCATAGATGATGTCACCGACAGTAGTGCCCATCAGCATATTCAGCTGGCTCCTCCTCCTCAGTCACTAGATCCTCCCTAAGCTTCAGCTCCGACTCTGACTCTCAATCCTCAATATCCTGCATCTCAGGATTTAACTCAGGATCCTCTATAGGTGCAGCCACCAGCGGCTGTGTCGTATCTATATGGACATCTATGAAATCCTCCTCAATAGTATGACCCGGCTGACCAATCTCAGGCATCCTACAATCACACAAATAAAATGACATTAGTACCGCAATAAAATATATTAATTAATGAAATGAAAGTATATTGAATTGTGTTACCACTCGACTCGATGAATTTCCAAAATCCATCACCTAGAACTCTAAATGAGTTAACTCTTCTAAGGTTATATCCTAAGATAGCGAAACCTAAAGTTTTATAACCTACAGCTCTGATACCAACCTGTGACACCCCCAAATTCGGGTTCCACAACCTCACATTTGCTGCTCACGAAACAACGTCATCAAACACATTTTATAATCTAAAGGGGAATAAATAAACATATATTGTTCATTAAAAATGTACTTCTAGTCCCAAGGCCTATTAACCTTTATATAATACCAACATACACCTTGATCATTCAAAATGGTTTACATAACAAAATTTACAAAACACAAAGTAAACAGCATGCATAGCTACACTATTCTTGAACTTTATTCTTGCTTTTGTTCTTCTTCGAGCTTTCTGGCTTGACTAAAAAGTAATGTGTTATAGCAAGGGTGAGCAACTACTTTGCTTAGCAAGTTTAAATAAACAGAATCATATGAAAGGTATATCACAATTTTAAAGAGATAACTTTTAAGATTTTCGTCAAAATATAACATATGTGAAGGAAAGAGAATCAAGTTCCAATTTAACAGGAATAAATAAATCTTTACCACTGAGTGGTCACTACGGACCATGAACTAGCAAAGACAAATTAGAATTTCATCTGAGCCTCTTAGTATTTTGGTATCCGAGGGGATCAACCTCTTCAACCCATATGTATATGCTTAACACTTAAACATCTTGCGCAGGTTCGGTTTTCCGATATTAATCCCCTGATAGAGTAGTTCTTTCTCAGTCTTACTATAAGAGTCCACACCAACTACTAGTTTGGATAAGTTTTAACCATATTCAATTTATTAAATTTAATCATGCAAGGTCTAGCTGAAATAATTAGCATAGACTACTTCTTAAACAGTTCGTGAATAATAAAACTATAGTGTTTCACAGATAAATAATGAAACAATTCTTTAAGTGAACCCAAGTGCGAATAGTAATATTAATGTGGATTAATTTTTAATAATTAACCCACACAACATGCTTGTAAAATAAATACAAGACTAGGTAAAGAAAATTTGCCTCGTTCGCGAATTACTACTTATAGTAAACTTATCTACTTCATTTGGAAATACCTAACATTGATAAGGTTGACCTCCGAATTAGTAACCTACATTGATATATCCTTAAATCGTCTTAAGTACTAACATTTAATCACATAAGTCTAATATGGAACACTTAGAAATATTATCATACTTTGATAATATTTTAATCACTTAATAAGGATATTAACCATTACTATTTTTTAACACTTGTCTAATATTATTAACCATTTACTAATATTATTAATTATTTAATAATGTTTTAATTAAGTTTTTTATATTATTAGCCATTTAATAATATTTTATTCATTTTTTAATATTATTAATTATTTAATAATATTTTATTCACTTTATAATATCATTAATCATTTAATAATATTTTATTTATTTTATAATATTTAATAATATTTAACTCTTCACAAAAGATTAAATCATTTTAACGTTACTCATAATGATTAAGTGATATATTACTTAATCTTCAAGATTTTAAATCAATTTATTATTATATCAATAAATAATCACTTTTAGTCAAATAATAGCCAAACCCTATTTAAACAATTTAATTTAATTGTTTAATTCTTATAATTCAAATTATTTAATAACCAAATCATGTCATTGATATAACAAATGACTAAATTACCCTTGATTAGCATTATTAACTTATTTTAACAAATAATAGTCCATAAAATTACATTTCATAATTTTATGACTTAATTTACAATAATTTCTTCAATCCTTCTTAACTCAATTGTATTTATTAAAAATACCAAACTACCTTATTATTTTTTATATCTTCTGGGTATATTTACTATAATCTATATCACTCACAAAATAAATTTTCTGTAATTTTCCAAGTCCATTTCTTATTTTTAAATAGGTCATTTATGTCCAAAATAGCAACATTTATCAAAAATTAACCGTATATCATAATGTAACAAAATTTATGTAGTAGCTACATATGACTACATACGTACTTCACAAAATATTTCATAGTTTTATGGGTTGTAAAATGCAAGTTATAACCATTTCTTTTTAAAATTACAATTTGTTTACCGAGCCATAACTCACTCATCCGAAGTCGGAATAATCTCATTTTTGCTCAGTGGCTTCCTTATAACATATATTACCAGTAATAAAAATTTCAGAATTTTTGAAACAAGATAAGTGGTGAAAAGAGCCTCGACAAAAATCTGGACAGTATGGTTTTGTCAAAATTACTGACAAGAATTGTTTTATGAGAAAAATCACCACATACAGCTTGTTTAATATTTTTCAGTCGTTCCACTAGGAAAAGTTATGTATCTCATAGATCTACCATCCAAAATTTACGAATCTCGATTACGAGATACAGAATGTGAATAGTAACTTCGAGAACAGAACTGTTCCATTTAAGCTTTTCCGATAAGATTGATTTTATGCATTTGTTCAACTTTTCCGACACTAATGCATACAAAAACTCATTTTACACCCATACAACCATATATCTAATACTCTAGCATTATTTAAGATTAGAGAGTTTTGAAAATAGATTTTGACCATCAAAATACAATTTGACCATTAAAAATACTTTTCATACATATGCATGAACATATACACATAGTACACATATATTCATCAAATTTCCTCCATCAAATCTTCCTCCCTTATATCTTCGAACCCTTCATGGTTCCACATCATATAAACTCCCACAACCAACCATGGCAAATACTTTTAAAAGAACTTTTAACCATGGAAAAGTAAAAATAACTAAGGATACAATACTTTTAAACCTTGATGATCTAGATGCTCTTCTTCTCTTCCTTCCAAAGTATGATATGAGACTAGATGACATGCACCTTTACTCTCCTTGATCTATCTAAGATGCTAAAACCAATCTTTCTAAGTGTTTCTCTCAAAGCTCTCAAGAACACAAGAACACTCTTGTTTCTCTAGAGGCTCTCTCTCTTTTCTCTCTAGCTTTTTCTCTCTCTAAATGACTAACACTTGAACTAATAGAATAAATGAGGATTATAATACACAATTAACAAGTGAATATATACTTACAATATGTATAAGTATACACATCAAGTGCACCTCAAGTAGGCGTGCTAGCATGCAATGGGGAAGAGTGATGTGGGGTGGTCTTCTTAAAAAAGCTTGGAACAATGCACCCCAAGTGGGTCCCCCCTCACATGGCTGGCCACCTCCTTCTATTTTCTCCCATTTTTTATTTTCTTTATGTCATAATTGGTAATATATATATATATATATAATCTCCAATTTGTATAACCATTGACCATCCTTTTGACTTCGTGTTAGGCTCTAAGTTGGACTCTTGAATTAATTTAATTAGACTCATCATATTAATTTGATTGGGCTCAATTAATTCATTTTATTAAACTAACACTAACTAACACATGATACTTGAAATTAAATTAAGCATTGGGCTAGTTTAATTAAATCATGGTCTCATTACATGGACTAATTATTTTAATAATTTCATGGACTTCTAAACTAACTCTCTTAGACTTTAATTAGTAAATCCATTAATTAAACTCATAATCCAATTAGGCTTACTTTGTTAAAATCAATTAAGCTACTAGGTCAACTAGTTTATTTTAAATTACATTAGTTAATCTCTTCTTTAATTAATTACTTTATTAATTCATTATCTTCTCTTTAATAATTAAATAAATATACAAATACATTAATATAATCATTCAATCACATAAGTGCACAATTAATTAACATAAAAATTTTAATTTATTGATAATTAGTACTTAATTCTAATTACAATGTGACATGAAATTTGTAGTCATTACGATATCAAATATATACTACTTTCACTTATTTCATTAGTCCTTTTAAAGTTCATGAGAGAATTGGAGATGTGGCCTATCGGGTGGCTTTACCTCCATAATTATCTCATGTGCATAATGTCTTTTATGTTTCGGTGTTAAAGAGATAAAATTATCATCCACTTCATGTTGTGCAACACCCATTACATAAGATTCAAGAAGATCTTACTTGTGGGGAAGAAGCTTAGGCAATTTTTGTGATGCCCCCAAATCACTATACTTACTATAGCTGACTTGGTGCTCACTATAAATATTAAATCATTAGGTTTATGGATGATTTCCATTATTTATAAACAAAGTTTTTATCTTAATTCCCAAAGATCTTTCATTATTATATATGAAGTCCTTGTAATCGATACAAGAGACTTAATATTCAATCGTAACATTTTATCCTTAATATTTAGATATTCTATAACTTTACATGTTCCAACATCCACGACATTAAATAATTAGGACGGCTCTTCGGAACAGAGAATCTCGCGGTGAATGTTTGCATCTTCACCCGTGATAAATGTTTGCATCTTTATCCGTGACAAATGATTGTATATTTGTCCGGTGCAAAATTCTCTTTTCGTACAGAACATTACCCAACTAGTTAAAACCCTCATTCGAAACATATTTTCTTATAGTGATATCTCTTCATATTAATAATCCTACTTATCCGATATTCAGAATAGTAATAACAAGATATACCTAGGTCCGAGGAACCTCAATGATAGATTTGACCAGTCAACATCGTTTAGTCCTGTCTCGGATGTACAGTACTCACAAGTTATTTATCGATCCTCATTCAGATAAATAGATCATTATTAATGCTATGTTAAGTTTTAAACAATTCTAAGTTTAGTCAAAGTAAAGACATAACAATAGAATGTGATAAAATTTGATAATATTTATATAATATTAGGTTACATGTGTGGAGCTTATTCTTATTACAAAATGTCATTATGACTACAGTTAAGGAAAACAGTAAACTAGTCTAAACATTTCTTATTTCCTTTTTTCTTTGAGACAAAGTTCTCTAGTATGTCTGCAATTTAGGTTTATGCAAGGGTGAGCTAAGATGCTCAGTAAGTCTTAAACACATAGCATATAAGTGAACTCACACCAATATGGATTGTAAGGATTTATGGCACAACAATTAATATAACAAATGTTCTTAACATAGTAAGACTGAATGGTGCTTAGACCTTGAACTATTCTTTGTCTTTTGACTTAAAACTTTTTACAGTGGATATAGAAAGGGGATCAACCTAACGACATCCTATGTTATGCATAACATACTATACACTGGACTAATTACGAACAATGATACACACTTGTTCATCTCAGTTTACTTAACATGTCAAAATCGCCCCAAGACAACTTGGTTTGATATAATAAAGCATGATTCGAAATATATCGCGAATAAGCATTTCATTTTTCAAATTATGCCGAAATAAGAAGCAATAACTCACATGTCAAAGATTTATAACATGTTGCTTGTACAAAAGGTATAAATCACATAAAAAGCAAGTAAACAAAGGTTAAGGATAGAAAACTTGCCTTAAGCACAATTTAGGGTTTTCCGATAATCGTTCAAAGCACCTATATAAAGGGTTTTGCGTACCGAATGTTAGTTTATCAAAAAAAAATTTCTATAACTGTTTTTATAACTAAACTAGACTATTTTTATTGGCAGAATGTTTAGGAGGTATGGCTAACTCAAAACCTTATTTTTGGCGCCAAAAATCTGAGGGTCACTAAGAAATTTTTAGCTTTGACGTCATTTCCGGTAAGTGCCATAATATTTTCATACAAAAATATTTTGAAATGATTCTTGAGTCTAAATTGCTTAGAATTTTATGATATACAACTTTTATTTGTATTGCTAAAGCAGATTCAGATTTTATGTTTTTGGATTTTAGCAAAAACTGTCAGTGAACATGTTTTGAACAACATTTTTAGGGTTAACCATGTGAAACATGGTACCGCTTACTTTAACTCTTTAAGAAATCATGTTATAAGACTCAATAACACTTTATAACATAAAAATAATGAACCATAAACCTTATCATAGAAAGATTCATGACTTTTGCTCAAGAACACACGAAGAACACGAAGAACGGATAAACCGTACATAGTAACGACTATGTTATTCTTAAAATAATTTGAGCATTATAACTTCTTACATAAGTGATTAATACAGTTTATAATTGACAAAATTTGGTCATTATAACTGCTTGCATAATTGATTAAAATAATTTATAAAAATGCTCAAGAACATACGAAGAACACAGAGAATGGATAAACCGTACATGGTAACGACGTATGTTCATTGAGCTTTAAACTAAGAATTAAAATTTGACATCATAACTACTACAAAATGTAGAAAGGTTCAAGAACACGTGAAGAACACGGAGAACGACAATCGTATATGGCTACGACTCCCATTCTTGAGCTTTTGAAAAATTAAAGACGAAAGAAAAATTAAACATAATAACTACTAGAGATTGTACCTTTGGTGTTTGCAAATTTTAACTATTTCTTTGCAATTTTTAAGGTAGTACCTTACTAGAACTCTCTCTCAATATATGTATAGCTTTGATACTTGAATTTTTGCTTTGGAAAATGATGAGAAAAATGAAGAGGTTAGCTTCCTATTTATAGAAAAACAAAGTTTCATTAATCACATTTTTACCCCGGCTTATTACACTTTGCACCCTAGCGCTTGCATCATCGCTTACATCACCCTTCTCCTGATTGGTCGATTTATTTTCACTTGAATCTAGTTCTAAACAAATCGTGTTAGTTCTTTTCCAGTTAGTGTAATCGTGCTAGTTTTCCCTAGTTTGGTTACATTAACTTAGTTACACATAACCTAGTTTGATTTCAACTAATTAATTAAATAGTATAATACAGTAGTATTTATACGTATTTCTTTCGTATAATACATTGTATAATCTTTGTATTCTACTGGTATTATACATCGTATTATTCTCGCATTAATCTCGTATAATCTTTCGTATAATACATTGTATAATATTTGTATTCTACTGATATTATATATCGTATTATTCTCGTATAATCTTTTGTATAATTTTCGTATTATACATTACAGTATACTTTTATTATTCTTTGTATTCCAACTAAATGTTTAATTTCTACTGATTTAAAATTTTGATATTACTGAGTTTTATTCCGTACAAACGCTATTCTGTGAAGTGGAAAGTTCAAAAGACTTGGCACGTTTTTTGGCGAATAGTGTTTTTGACGAACATTTCTCATAAAATGGTTAGAAAACCAAAAAGGCAAAAAAATAATAATATTTTTTGTCTTTTTCCTATTTTGTCCTATTCCCGACGCGCTTTTCAAGAAAAAAAATTATCGACTATAACGTGTTTTCAAAGCATAGGAAAGATGAATCCTGAAACAGAATGTCATTTTGACGTATACATAACGCTCGAGGGCCTACGTTAGATTTCCTAGGGTTTAGGGTTTAGGTTTTATCCTCCTTTCTAAATTTTGAAAAAAAAAACTTTTATTCTCCTTTTTCGTGATAAGGTTGGATACTAGAACCGAAACACAAAAATAAACAATAACAAATATTCTATAACATATATAAGATGTAATTCAAGCTTTATTTATTCATATAAAGTCGGATTATAACTCTCTCGCAAGTTCAGAATATTACATTCACCCCTCCTTAAAAGAATTTTATCCCCGAAATTAACTTATACAATTAAGAAAATAAATGTGGATATTTTATCTTTATTTTATCTTCTAATTCCCATGTTGCTTCTTCAATGGATTGATTTCTCCATATTACCTTGACTGAAGGTATAACCTTGTTTCGCAAGACTTATTCCTTCCTATCAATAATTTTAACAGGAATCTCCTCGTAACTTTGATCCTTCTCGATTTGGATGGGGTTTGTAGCTGATGACGTGTTTGTAGTCGGGTTTATAAGGACGTACATGAAATACATTATGTATATGTTCTAGCTCTGGAGGTAAGGCTACTTCATAAGCTACATCACCTATTCTTCGTAGTATCTCGAATGGTCCTATAAATGTTGGACTCAGTTTTCCTTTCTTTCCAAAATGAATCTTTCCTTTCCAGTGAGATACTTAGGGAGATACTCTTAGGAAAACATGACTACCGACTTCAAAATTTCTCTTTTGTCGATGTAGATCGGCATATCTCTTTTATCTTTCTTGAGTAGTTCGTAACCTCAGTTGAATTGTTCGAACTACCTCCGCTATTTGTTAAACCAATTCTAGCCCAAGCATCTTTCGTTCACCAACTTTGTCCCAACACATCGGTGTTCTACACTTCCTTCCATACAGAGTTTCATACGGTGGCATTCCTATACTAGCATGATAACTACTATTGTAAGAGAATTCTACCAGAGGTAAGTGATCTTCCCAACTTCCCTCAAAATCCATCATACAAGCTCTTAACATATCCTCCAAAGTTTGGATAGTCCTTTTACTCTAACCATCTGTTTGCGGGTGGTAAGTAGTACTAATTCTCAACTGTGTACCTAGATGTTCTTGAAAACTTTTTCAGAAGTTCGATGTGAATCTTGGGTCTCAATCTGACACAATTGAAACGGGTACGCCATGTCTAGAGATAACCTCCTTAATGTATAGCTTTGCTAATCGGTCCAAAGTAAACTTAACCTTGATTGATAAAAAGTGAGCTGACTTGGTTAGTTTATCCACTATTACCCAAATGGCATCATGATCCTTTCGTGTGGTTGGTAGGACTACTATAAAATCCATTGTAATATGCTCCCATTTCCACTCTAGAATCTCTAACGGTTGTAAAAATCCGTTTGGTCTTTGATGCTCAGCTTTAACTTGCTGACATGTCAAACACCTACAACGAATTCAGCTACCCCTCTTTTCATGTTTGGCCACCATAAATGTTGACTTATGTTTTTGTACATTTTGGTACTGCCTGGGTGTACTGAAAACTTAGTACTATGTGATCCTGACATGATCTATTCCTTGAGTTCTTGAACTGAAGGAATCTAAATACTAGATTCAAATCTAATGATTCCCTCATTGTCCATCTTGTATTTGCCGTCTGCAATCTTTGTTAACTTTTTTAACTTCCTATAATTTTCATCCTCCTCTTGGATTTTCTTAATGTTACCCAACAAGGTTGAGTAGTCCTCCATTATGAACAATTTCCTTGTTGAGATTGAAGAATCTCTTACCTCTATGTCGAGTCTAGCAAATTCTTTAATCAACTAATCCTGAGTTGTTAACACATTTAACTTTTCTTGGTTCTTCCTACTTAAAGTATCTGCAACTACGTTGGCTTTTTCTGGATGATATAGGATTTCACAATCATAATCTTTAATCAATTTCAACCATCGTCTTTGCCTCATATTCAACTCTCATTGTGTAAAAATATACTTTAAACTCTTATGATCTGTATAAATTTTACACTTCTCCCCATACAAGTAATGTCTTCAAATCTTTAAAGCAAATACTACCATCGCTAATTCTAGATCGTGAGTAGGATAAGACTCATATTCCTTTAGCTATAGCGAAGCATAAGCTATAACCTTGTCATGTTGCATCAAAACACATCCTAATCCTTTATGTGAGGCATCAATATGGACTACAAGACCTCCACTATCATCAGGTAATGATAATATTGGTGCCTCACTTAGCCTATTATTTAGCTCTTGAAAGCTCTTATCACATTTGTCTGTCCAAACATACTTTACGGTCTTCCTGGTTAAGTTGGTTAACGAGGTCGCTATCTTTGAAAAATCCTTAATGAAACGTCTATAGTATCCCACTAATCCTAAGAAACTTCTCACTTCGTTAGGGGTCTTTGGTTGTTCCTAGTTCATAACTGTTTCTATCTTTGATGGATCTACTGAAACTCCGCTCTTGTCAATCACATGACCTAGTTACTGAACTTTCTCTAGCCAGAACTCGCATTTTGAAAATTTGGCATAGAGTTGTTCCTTTCGTAAGGTTTCTAGTACACTTTTCAAGTGCATAGCATGTTCTTCTAGTGTTTTCGAGTATATAAGAATATCGTCGATAAACACTACAACATACTTGTCTAAGCAAGACCTAAAAACCCTATTCAGTAAGTCTATGAATGCTGTCAGTGCATTCGTTAATCCAAAGGACATCACTAGAAACTCGTAATGTCCATAACGTGTTCTAAATGTTTTCTTCGGCACATCTTCCTTTCTAACCTTCAGTTGATGGTAACCTGATTATAGATCAACCTTAGAGAAATACTCCGCTCCTTTGAGTTGATCAAACAAGACGTCAATCCTAGGTAATGGATACTTATTCTTTATGGTTAATTTATTGAGTTCACGATAATCAACACATAATCTCAAAATTCCATCATTTTTCTTGACAAACAACACTGCTACTCCCCATGGAGAAACACTTGGTTAAATGTATTTTTTTTCCAACAATTCTTGTAACTGTATCATCAACTCCTTAAATTCTACAGGCGTCATTCTATATGGCGCCTTCAAAATAGGTGTAGTTCTAAGAGCTAAATCAATGACGAACTCAATCTCCTTATCTGGTGGAAGACCGAGTAGATCATCGGGAAAGACATCCTGAAACTCTCTAACCATTGGTATTTGGTTTATATCTAACCCTGTCTATTGGGTGTCTACGATATATGCCCAATAACCTTGGCATCCCTTCTGAAGTAATCCATTTGCTTGATTGGCAGTTAGGCATCGAGTTTTTCTCGGTAACTGACTTTCGTTGAAGACTACCGTTGACTTGGACGTTGCAAGAAGCTTAACACACTTTTGTTGACAATCGATCATCGCTTGGTGATTGGTCAACCAATCCATGCCTAGAATTACATCAAATTCCCCTAATTGGATTAGAATAAGATCGACTCTCAACTCATGACCCTTGATCATTATGGAACAACCTTTCAATACGTTATTAACAGGAATTTATTTTTTGTTAGCAATCTCTATCATTAAAGGACTTTCTAACAGTTCACTAGGCACATTTAGTTTCTTAGCAAATTCATGGGAAATAAAAGAGCAAGTAGCACCAGAATCAAATAGCACGTAAGCACTTATGGTGTTGATCGGAATAATACCTAAGACTACATCCTGTGATGCTACAGCATCTCCCATGGTCATGTTGAATGTCTTTGATGTTGGACGACCTGGGTTAGTTGTTGGGGTAGATTTGTTGTTATTGTCCCCTCCGGCATTTCCCCATTTCTTGAGGCACATCTTAGCTTGATGCCCCGTGGCTCCACAGTGAAAACAAGTGTCTTTCCTAGGGTTAGGGCATGCGAGTGTTTAGACACACTCCTGCATGTTGTTTCCCGCAGATTTTGCACGGTTCTAATGTTTTCTTTTTATTCTCCCCTTGTTGTTGGGAGTTTCTGCCATTGAACCTTCTCTTATTATTATTATTATTTCCTGTAATATCCCGAATATTTTAATGAAATAGAAATAAAATATCTAATATTTAATAAAGGTTGGAGTTTGATAACCTAGTAGTGGTAGATAAATAGAGGTCCAAATTAAATTTAATGGACTAACTTAAATTTGGTGATATAAAATTTTTTATAAGTTAGCGAGTAAAGTGATAATTCAATAAGCTTGACTAATAGCAAGTCTAATTAGATTAAGAGAATTAATTAGTGGAGTGGTTGCATGTAAATTAAAAATGTATTTATATGAATATATATATATATATATATATATATATATGCGTGCATATTTAGTAACATAATTTAATGGTTAATTAAATTGTGGTAAATAAATAGATTAATATTAAATTAATCCAAATTGAATTAAAAGGTTAATTGTGGAATTAATTTAGTTATTATATTGATTATATTAATTAATCAATATTTATGCAAATTATTGATAAATTATTTGTGAGGAATAATTATGTAATTTATATAATTATAAATTATATAAGGTAGTTAAATTAATTAAGGGAGAATTGTAATTATATATATAAAGGGATTAAATTAATTGAGTAATTTTAAATAGTAATTGAATATATTAAATGAATATATTCTATAATTAAATAAATTATTGTAATTGAATTATAATTGAGTAATTTAATTAAACAATTACTTGTGTAATATTAATTAAATAATTTAATAAATTATTTAAATAAGAAATTGGGTAAATATATTATTATTTTAATGTATTTTTGGGTAAATGGATTTATTTTCATAATTGATGAGAAATGAATTATTTAATGTAAATGTATTAAATAATTTAATTTATGGCTTAAATAATATATATTAAATTATATATTGTATTTATTTTAATTTCATAATTTATTGTGAAATTGTTTTTGAAGTAAGGTAATGTGTATAAATAATACATACATACATACATACATACATACATACATACATACATATATATATATATATATATATATATATATATATATATATATATATATATATATATAATTATAGATATTATGTAATTACTTAAATTAGGGAACAAACCCTAAAGTTTTAAATCAAAATAATGGTTAAGTTTCCTATTAATTAAATATTCAATTAAATTGAATATTATGAGTTAATTAAATTTGGTAAATTAATTAATATGATTATTAATTAATGTAAATAATATAAAATATTAAAAATAATATTTATTAGTCTATTTAGTAATTTAATACTAATGGGTTAGAGTAATTAATTAATTAATCAATCCAATTATTATTTAATTATGGATTGGATAATTAATGTGTAACAAAATTAATAACCAATCTTTTGGGTTATATTAATTAGTCAAATGTTAAATTAAATGGGGTTGACCAAATATTAGTTCAAGTCATTTTAATAGGAGGCCATTTGGTATTTTAAATAAAACCCAAAGCATGAACCCATTTGTAATTTATTTGTGTAACTATTATTATTAAGGTAAGCACATGTGACATTTATTTTGGGACACCAAGGACCATGTGTTGCCGGTAAGGATGGGAAAAGAGAGAGTGAATTGATTGTGTTTTATTTTATTTTTCATTTATTTAAATTTAGGTTGCTTGTATGGTTTTTTTTATTACATGGACCATACCTCTTTTCACCAACTTAAGTCCTTAGCCTAAATTTCTTGCACAAGTCTCCAACTACCTTCATGATGGAAATTTTAATAGATATAGATTTTATATCTATCCAAAATTTTAAGTATACTTACAATTTAGGAGCTTTTGTTAGTCATTTCTTCTTCTTCCACTTTTCAAGTTAGAGAGAGTTGAGAGAAATAGCTTGTGAGAGAAAATATTTGTGAGTAAAAATAACAAGAGAAGGAGTTCTTGGTTCATGTCATCTTCTTTCACCACATATTTTGGAAGAAAAAGAAAAATAGCCATTAAATCAAGGTAATGGTTATTCTAAATCTAGTTTTGTTTTTAAATTAAATAAACCAACATGTGAGTATAAACATGTTAATATAGTTAATAATGTGTAGTAGTAATATGTATGTCATGCTTGAGTTTAATATGCTTGGTTTGTATTTTGGTATAATTTATATGCTAAAAACATGTGTTTTGTGGTGTTAAATCAAGTCTCAAAATAATGATCAAAAATAATTTTTTATAATATTTAGATTTACTGTTCTAATATTATAGAACATTAAATCATGAGAAAAACAAAGTTTGGATAACTCAAAATAGAGTTATACACAAAAAATTATGATTTATAGTAGTTTATTTGGTATAATAATTTTTATGAAAAAAATGGAATTAAATCATGGAAAAATTAAATTTTCATGTTATAAATTAAGTGATTGGTAATTTTTTTGGATTTTTATTGAAGAGTTAAAGCTTACTTGAAGGTATAATTTTTATTAAAGTGGTGTATTAAAGTTACTGTTCACGTTCTACGAGAGGAAAAAAGAAGGGACAGGCCGCGCAATGCGCGCCAGCCAATTATTTCTGCCAGACGCGAAGCCAAACGACGCTGTTTGGCGTATAAAAAAAATAACCCGCGCGCAATGCGCGGAAGTCGATTTCCGATTTTTCAAAACGGCACCGTTTTCGTCCTGCTTTCTGTATAACGCGCGCAATGCGCAAGATCCTGTTTCTGCGAAATTTACCAATTTGCCCCTCCGTTCAGTTTTTCGGTGTAATTACAGAAATGTCATTCGGGTTAATTTTAATTAATTTAAATATTTGAAAATTAATTTAAAATTATAACAAAAATAATAATAATAATACCAAAATGATATTGGGGAGGATATTTTTCATTAAGTTTAATATTTAAATATTTTAAATATTAATCTAGTTAGCTAAACTTATGGTTAAGTTCAATAAATAAAGATTTCATTAATTATTTATTATTTAAAATGTTAATAATAAATAAAGGTGATAAATTAGAAATTATTATTTAATTCCTATTAAATAATAATTAAAGAGAGATAAAAATTATAAATTAATTACTTATTATTTAAATAATAAATAAGGATAATTAAGTAATTAATTATTATTTAATTAACATTAAATAATGATTAATGGAAATTAAGTTATTAGATTAATAATTATTTAATTTAAATAATAAATTAGGATGAATAATTTGATTATTATTTAACCTTAAATAATAATTAAAATTAATTAAATAATTAATTATTATTTAATTGACATTAAATAATAATTAAAGAGGATTAAAATTTATAAACTATTATTTAATTTCCTTAAATTAAATAATAAGTGAGGTTAATTACTTGGTTAAGTATTAGTTGATTAATATTAAATTAAAGAAGGTTAAAATTAAATCAATAATTATTTATTATTTAATTATTATTAAATAATAAGTAAGTACAATTAGTTATTATTTATTTTAGGTAATAACTAAAGATAATTAATTAATTTCTATTTAATCAAGATTAAATAGTAATTAAATAGAAATTGAGTTAATAAAACAATTTGAATTTAAATATGTTTTAATTAAACAATTGTAATAAGTTGTTTAAGGGTTTAATAAGTGACCAACACTTAAGAAAAATATTTTGTAACTTATTAAATTATTAATCTAATTTGATTGAGGGTCTATAAGGTTCATAATATTGTTTTGACTGATGTAAATTATGTGTTAGTACTTATGTGTGGTAGATAAGTTCCTTAGTGAGCGTATAGTTGTACAAATACGTTGTACTAATTATTAGACCAACTTTATTAATGTTTGGTCTTTCAAAGCCAGTTAGTTAAAGCTAGACATTAATTGTAGTTAAGCAGACAGGCAAGTTTCCTAAATAAACCCTACTCAATTTATATTCAAGCAGGATATATTATTTTATTGTTCAAGTTCCTAACTCAAACTCAAGTTATTATGTTTCAAGCATGCTATGGTTTAATTCTGTATAATTATTCCACCTCTTTAAATTGTTGATTCGCACATAGTGCTTGTTGCATGTGTTCATCAAGTATGAAAGGCTGATCACCTTCATTACCATAAGGTTCAGTTAAATTTGTTCATGGTCATTATTGACACTCAACATTAATTGATTCAGTTATTCAATTATTGAAATTATGATTCGTACTCTTTCACAATTATTATATTGTTGAAAATCCAAAAGCTTATTCTTTTTTTCAATTATGATATATCGTTATTGTATTTAAACTTGCTGAGCAAAGTCGTTGCTCACTCTTGCTATATCATGATAACAAATTTCAGAATAATACAAATGTTCGAGGAGAGACGAAGACAGAAGCAAAAGACAAGATTATAGTATTACGCATGATAACTAATTGGTTATATGATGTAAGTTAATTGTGTAAACCTTTTTATGAATCTGGAGGTATATGTGTAAGTTAAGGTTAGAAACCTTGGGAAATGTTGTAGAATACTCTGAAATAAATAATTTATGTTTATATTTTCCGCATTAATTATAGAACATGTATGAAGATGATGTATCGTGGCGTACCAAGTCTAAGGTACAAGGTACCCGAATTTGGTGATGTTACATTTCCTCCCCCATTTTCACCCTTATTATTATTTCCTCCTCCATTCCCTCATTTATTATTTTTTCTTTCCTTATTAAATTTTGTGATGGCTTCACTACTGCCTTCAACAATGATAGCCTTTTCTAAAAGATGAGCGAAACTATTTATCTGTAAGACAGCTACCTTACCATGAATCTAGGGTTTTAAATCCTCCTCAAACGTTCTTGTCTTACGTTCCTCCGTATCTACTTGATTTGGAGCAAAACGAGTCAGTTCATTGAATTTGGAGGTATACTGGGGAACAATCATGTCCCTTTGTTTCAAATTTAGAAATTGTATCTCCATTCTATTTTTTTATGCTTCGTGGAAAATAGTTTTCAAAGAATAACTCTTTGAAAGCTTCCCATGCAACCGCACCTTCCCCGGCACGGGCTTGGGTGGCTTCCCACCAGAAGTTAGCCTCACCCTTCATAAGGTACGTGGCAAACTTAGTCTTTTTGTCCTCAGCAACCTCTGCTAAGTTAAAAGCTTTCTCTATTTCCTTAATCCAGCACTGAGCCTCTATAAGCTCAGCGGTTCCTTTGAATTCGGGAGGACCTACATTTTTAAAGTCTTTAAATAAGACTTTCTGTGGTTGGATTTCTGGTTGAGGAGGTGGTGGTATTTGTGGTTGTGGTTGTGGTTGTGGATGTGGTTGTGGAGGTAGTGGTGGTGGTGGCACATTATTTGTTGTACGACTATCTAAGACCCCTATTAATCTATCAAGGAATTGTTGCATAGGATCTGGAGTCTGAACATTACTCTCATCACTAACACTTGTTGTTGTTGTTGCCCTCGTTCTTGGCCTTGGTAGAACCATTTTCTATATAAATGGAAAATTCGTGTAAATATGAAAGTATTAAAATTGCAAGACATATTTCTTAAACAAACTTGTTATATAACAAAATTTTACATTACATTATTCGAGTGATTAAAATCACTTAACAACTATTAGCATCCCTTATAAAAATGGGAAATGCTAAACAAAATATTTACAACATACTAATATATTAAACGTTATTCGACTAGATCTTTCTAACCTTCTTATTGATCTTGTGGATCATGCTAATAACCATAGACCTATTTATTTTTAACCCCAAATCTTTGGCTGGTGCAGGAAATTTAGTTATTTTTTTCTTTAGCTTGGCGTAAGTAGCACCATAAGCTCTTTTGATTCAACCACGGTCTGCTTGTAGGCGATATACTCCCTCTTGGGAAGCTTATAACTGAATCTGTAGTTGGTAGCTTATTTCAGCTTCATCCAACCACCGCCTTTCAAGCACCTCCATAATATCATTGGCCTTGATCATGTTGGTTTGGTTCTCAGTTTGCAGTTGCTTAATACGTTCTTCTTAAGCTTCACCGCAATGAAAGTAGTATTCCCTCAAGCCAATCACATTTGATGTGATAAGCATATACTTTGTAATCTTGTTCATTTATTAATAAAAGAATCAAGGCATTTCTTTATTCATAATTAATTACTTAAATTAATCAAATAGATAAACCCATAGTTTTTTAGCAATGCTTTTAGAACCACGATGAGGATCATGCTAATGAGATCTAAATCCAAGATAGCTCAAAACTAAAATTGTTCCTAATTGTTGGATTACTAAAAAGGGGATTAGTAGATCCGGATAGATTGGTACATACCATGCTTACTCTTATGAAGAAGATGACTGATCTCATAATCATTTATGTAGAGACACTAAAGCAAGTATGTAGGTGCTTATTAGAGAATAAGTTCACTGAACGTAACTCACTCAAGGAACACCTAATGGAGTTTTACTTGTCTGTTAATAGGAGTTCCTTATGTGATAGTCGTACAAGTGATCCTTGGACTTGAGATCATCATAGTATCTTGTGTGTACTAAGTTATACTTTAACATATTCCTTAAGACGTGTTGGTATATCAAAGGATATACTTGGGTATAATAAGGTACACATGGAGATAGGTGAATGATCAACAAATGATCTACTACTTCCAGTAAAGGGAGAGAATGTCCTATGCCTATGCGATTCAATAAGTGACAACTCAGAAATCCCTGGCCAGGGTTGAATGGAATTAGAAAGGAGTTTCTAATTTACATTAACTAGAGTTGTGTATTTGTGAATTGAAATGCATATGATCAAATTAATAAGACTTGACAAAAATTCCATGTCTTATATTTGTTTGGGCCATTGTATGGTAGAAGGATTGAATTGTACGGTAACTATTCGCTAAAAGGTTCTTTTACGATCAAATGTTGAAATCTATATTAGCTGGATGTCGACGAATCGCTAAAGGGGCTTACCCTTATTGTAGAATAATTATTTATTCTAAATTAAAGAGTTAATTCGTAATAAATGAATTGTAATTGTTCTAATTTATTTATTATACAACCAGTTTAATATAGAAAACCTAAAGGGTCACACCGCAAAAGAGTAATATTTATTTTAGAAGTGGATGGCATAATCATAATAATAAATTAAGTATATTTAGTTTATACTATGGTGATAGAATAAATTAAATAGCTTAATATTTATAGTTTAATATTTTAGAAATACTAATTATAAATTAATAAAAGGTGTCTTTATAATATTTCAAATATTTCCAAGATTTTAAATAATATCTTAATTGATTTAATTAAAGATTAATGTTTAAAACCTAGAATTTGAGAAGTAAAATGTGTAGAAAATGGGTGAACATTTTTTTTTAACATAATTTATTTGTTAGAAATTAAATGTGGAACTATTTTAATGATGCATGTAGAGAATTTATTACGAAAATAAATTCAATTGAGAAGTGAAGGTGATTATATTAATATATATACCTAAAGTTGAGTTTGTTAGTCAAACAAGATGATGTGTGAAGTAAATTAAATACTCAATAAAACTAATAAATTAATTAGTTTAAATATGGATTAAAAAAGAAAGTCATGTAATATAATTAATTGAGTTAATTATATAAGTCATGAATTAAAGTTATGAGTAACAAGTAGAGAAGTGGAATATTGCCTAGAATGACAATATTAAGAAGTAATTAATATAATTATTAAGTTGTTGCATAGAGTCAAAGAAATTTAATTACTACTACTGGACTAGCTCAAAAGGATTATAGATGTTAGCCCAATATAGGAAGACTTGCATGAAGATGAGTAATTAAATAATAAGCCCAAATGTTATATTAATTAATAGTCCAATAGGTAATTAATATAAGTCCAATTAAATTATGTTGGCAAGTATTATGATAGTCCAATTAAATTAATTACCAAGCCCAAGTTATAAATAATATGTGAGTTGTGTTGGGTAGCCCAAGTAATTAAATAAGATAGCCCAATGCAAGGTAAGCTATGTAGCCCAAACACTGAAAAGTCCAATGTTGGTCAAAGTGTTGGGAGATATTGTTGAGTATAGAGAATTAACTAATGTAGGGTTAATTGAATAATCCTAGTTGGTAGACAAGAGAGAGCATTAACCAAACATTGGTTAATTGCTAGGTAAGTAAATATGGTGATGAGAATTAACCATGGATGAGTTAATTATGTAACCCAAGGTGGTAGAATAATTTAAAGCAGTTCTAATTGGATTATAATTTTAAATCCAAAAGAATTAATAAACTAGGTCCAATGAATTAATCTAGTAGTTTACATAATGTATACATGTTATAATTAATTGTTAGCCCAAAGGTTGCTAGGTTAATTAATTTAACTAGTAGCCCATTTGAACTTGTAATGAAGCCCAAAGGGAATTAATTTAATGACTCAAACATGTGACCCAAATAAAATGTAAGTATTGATCATTGTGGGTTCATGTTGGTGATTTAATGATGTATATATGTGTATATGTATTATGTATGACATGTGGGTTATATATCTATATATTAGATATAAAATTAAATCAAGAATTGGTCATGTTAAGGCCATTTGGCCGGTCAACTAAGGGAGGGGGGGCCACTTGGGTGAAGTGTAGCTTTGAGGTTGAGTGTATCACACATTTGTGGTTGCTTGATTTGAAGATAACTTGTTATGCAAAATTAAAGGACTAGAAATCCCTAAAATCTAGCCATAAAGAGATTGAAGATAAGATGAGTTAGTAAAATTGTAGACTTGTATTTACTATATGTATATATTTTGGATGATGAGAACTTTACTATAAATAAGAGCTTCTTTGGTGTGGAGAATATTTTGCTCATTGTTCATAACTTCCCTAGAGAGAAAAATAGAGAGAAGTTCAAGAGTTTTAAAAGAAAAACTAGAGATCTATTGAAAGCTTGTGAGCTAGGGTTCTAATGGTTCACTTAAGAAGGAGGAAGAGACCTAGCAAGAAGAGGATCTCCATAGAAGGAATTATAAAGGTTAAAAAGTGTTCTAAACCATCTTTAGTTCATTTTTATAGTTTAGATATGATTTGAACGATTAAAATATATTTTTAACCGATCAAAAGTTATTTTGATGCTCTAGAAGTCTAAATCTATGATATATAGGTAGATTCATGATTTAGTATGTTTAATACAAGTATTGGTATGTGTAGTATGCAAATAAATGGAAGAAAATCCCATATTGTGTTACCGGTAAAGCCCTAGATGGTTCGATCTTAAATTTCTTGTCAAAACGTTTTCAAAAATGTGATTAAACCATGAAATATTATAAAAAAAAGAAGTTAGGAAGACAACAAAACTAAGTTGGTGTCATTTGGATGTGTAAAGTTCATTTTATTCAAGTTTGAACCATTAAAACCAAGGATTTGTGATTTTAGTTTTCACGCTGTCTTTGTGAGCCGTTTTTAGTGTAGTTACATTTGGAATTTGGATTTTTGATATAAATAGAAGTTGTAGAGGGGGAAATTATGATGAGAATTGACTCAAGAATCATCCCAAAATATTTTAAAATGAAGAATTTATGACTGTCGGAGCGAAGGAGGGTCGAACAGCCCAAACTGTAATATTTTGCTGCATGGATGGGGCGGCCGCGCCACCTTGCGGGGCGGCCTCACCACTCCCGCAAATTTTTTTGTGTTGTTTTGTTGTCCAGGTCAGGTCGGTTCGGTCCGGGTTGGTTCGAGTCGGATTTTTATGAAAAATTAATTTCATATAAGTGTAAATATGAGTGTGTTTGTATAATAAACTAATATATGAAGTTTATTAATAAGTGATTAGAAAATTATTAAAAGAGTAATCATATTATATAATAAATAAAATATTATTAAATAATTAATAATATTAGATAATGAATAAAATATTATTAAATGGTTAATAATATTAATATGTGATTAAAATATTATTAAATGGTTAATATTATTAATATGTAATTAAAATATTATTAAATGGTTAATAATATTAATGAGTGATTAAATTATTATTAAATGGATAATAATATTAATAAGTGATTAAAATATTATTAAATGGTTAATAATATTAATGTGTGATTAAAATATTATTAAATGGTTAATAATATTAATGACTGGTTAAAATATTATTAAATGAATAATAATATTAATAAGTGATTAAAATATTATTAAATGGTTAATAATATTAATGTGTGATTAAAATATTATTAAATGGTTAATAATATTAATGTGTGATTAAAATATTATTAAATGAATAATAATATTAATAAGTGATTAAAATATTATTAAATGGTTAATAATATTAATGTGTGATTAAAATATTATTAAATGGTTAATAA
Organism: Hedera helix; assembly: GCA_947179155.2. Taxonomy (NCBI): domain Eukaryota; kingdom Viridiplantae; phylum Streptophyta; class Magnoliopsida; order Apiales; family Araliaceae; genus Hedera; species Hedera helix. The sequence goes on from OX359287.1 coordinate 12,640,732, forward strand.
TATTAATGTGTGATTAAAATATTATTAAATGAATAATAATATTAATAAGTGATTAAAATATTATTAAATGGTTAATAATATTAATGTGGAATTAAAATATTATTAAATGGTTAATAATATTAATGAGTGATTAAAATATTATTAAATGGATAATAATATTAATCAGTGATTAAAATATTATTAAATGGTTGATAATATTAATAAATGACTAAAATATTATTAAATGAATAATAATATTAGTAAGAGATTTAAAATATTATTAAATGGTTAATAATATTTGAATATCTGTATGTTATCAAAGATAGATAATATTTTGAGGTATTTTGTACATTATTAAATGTCCGAATCATTAAGTTATGAAAAAGAAGAATGTTTAATTAAATTAAACAGATGTAAATAGTCCATTGTGATTAATTTAGACAACTTATTCAAAGTATGTCGTACGATGAACGTGTAGTGAATGTGTAAGTTAGATGAGCATACCCGACATGTCCATTTGGGGTTGGGCTAGAGTTTTGTCCGGAACTTAAGGGTTCGTTTGTCGGATATCTTAAGAGTTAATAATTTAAAGTTAGAGTCTTATATAAAGGCTAAGTAATAGTCATTGCATCTAATGATTATGTCAATTTCCTATATAAATTGTAGGTTGAACGAAAAACGTAAATAAGCATAACTGGTAGAAGCGAACTAGGGAAGTTTTTTCAGATATTGTTGCTATGTGTATAATTGTTGTGTGTGCACTTGAAGCATGTGAGAATTTGAATTAAATATGTTTTTTGTGAAACCATATGACGTGTGTTGATTTTATATGATAGAAAGCCTGAATTAATTGAATAAGTTGAACTGTATGTCATGTATTCATTCCAATGCATGATCAGTATGTTGCATGAATAAATGCAAAGCATGAGAAGCATGATGCATTCATATAATATAATGCATGAAGCATGAGAAACATGTATAAACATGAACTATGTGTTATGTGCTATCTATTAGACTTGCTGAGTCGTCGTGCTCACTCTTGCTTAAACCAACATTTTCAGATAATGCAAATCATTTGAAGTTCTCGATAAAGATCAAGGAACATGAAATCATATTACTTTTACTGAAGATCTAAATATTTGTTGTAGATATTAGTCTGAATTGGACAGGTAAATGATTGTATAGTATAAGACTTTAGTTGGTATGTTATATGAGTGTTAAATACACAAGTTGATTGTAATAGAAAGTCGTATCATGTATGATATTAAGACATACTAGGAATGTATAAAGATTTCGATTCTGGAATAGAAAGAGATGTTGTAAAATTGTAAATAAATGGTTATTTACCAATTATAATATTGTTGTAATTCATGAACAATAAGAAAAATGTTGTACTCGTGTTGAACTGGATCCGAGGTCCAAGGAACCCGGATTTGGGGTCGTCACAGTTTTATTATTATTATTATTTAGTTCCTAAATGGTTTAGGAATTAATTAATAAGTAGTAGTATTATTGTAAATAATTAAGTTCCTAAACGGTTTAGGAATTGTAATTATAATAATTAATTAAGTTACTAAATGGTTTAGTAATTAATTAATAAGTACTCTCATTATTAAATAATTAAGTTCCTAAATGGTTTAGTAATTGTAATTAATTAATTTAGTTCTTAATTAAATTGAAAATTAAATTAAAACCCTAATCCTAAATAGTTTAGGAGGGTTGACTATATCTATAAATAAGAGGAGTCTTATCATAGATTAAGGTTACACACTCTTTCACAAGAATAGAGAGTACTCCATAATTCTCTACATCTAAAGAGTTAGAGAGAGAGGGAGAATTAATACTAGCCATCCATGGTTTGGAGAAACCAAAAATTCACTTCTTTAATTCATAGATCTCTTGATAGATCACCTCTAGAGGCTTCAAACTTGGGGAGCTAACGTTGATCCGTGAAATCTAATCGGTGAATTTGAAGAAGAACGCGAAGGATTAAAGGGAGTTGAACTTATACCCGTGAAAGTTTGGTTCTACAAAGGTATAAATTCTTTTATCATTCCTCAATTAATAATAGTCGCATAAGAAAGATTCAGATTATTGGTGTACAAAAAATTTTAAAACTTGATTTTTCTTGATTCCGTTACGCTTATATAATTTGATTATATGTATGTCGTATTTTTGTAAACTAACAGTGGCATTATGAGTCAAACTTATGCGAATTATTAATTGTTTTAATTTCATATATGTATGGGTATGTGTTTAAAATAATTTATTGGGCATAATTAGTTGTATAATTTTATTTTATTTTTAAATACCGAAATTGGATACCGGAATTGAATGTTCCGGATATATATATATATATATATATATATATAGGTGTCCCGAAAAGGTTGTCATAGGTGGGGTGCTCACTGATTCGATTTTAGAAGATTGTAAAAGCAGCCACGGTTTATCAGTATTATAAAGGTTGTCCCAAAATTAATGTCATGGCTGAATCATTAAAGCCGCCCCACTGTTTTCGGTAAAGCACTGTTTCGGATTGTTGATGTAGTTAAAGCAACAAATGCCGCACGCTTTTCTGTGCAATAAAGCAACTTTTCGGATTGGTATATATATATATATATATAATACCGAATGTTTCTATATATATATTATTAATATGTATGATATATTTATAATATATATTAATTAGCCAAACAGTTTGGTAATATTCTGCAGATTTTAAAGTTTTAAAATAAAAGAGTTTATTTTAAGTAATTTTAAAATAATAAAAATAAATAGTTTATTTTTAAATAATTTTATAATTAAAATAAAAAATTTATTTTAAATATGAAATTGGATTTCATGCAACTTTAAATGGTCCCATTAAATGATACCAATACATATATGGAATGATTTATTTAATTCATGAGAAGAATATTATTTATTAATATATATGTTGATATATATATGATAATAAATGGGATTGATTATGGACTATTAACCAATATGATTGGATTTAATTTTAATTAAATGGATGAATGAATGAGTTTTAATAAATGGAGTCTGCGTACCTCGTCTTTCTAATTTTTCTTATGTATAATTCTATCTCCCTCCTATGTATTTTCTCTTGATTGTTGATCAATGTTTCTGTTTATTGTAAATAATTTGTAATAGGATTAGTTAGAAGAGACTTAATATTCAATCGATACAAGAGACTTAATATTCAATCGTAACATTTTATCCTTAATATTTAGATATTCTATACATTTACATGTTCCAACATCCACGGTATTAAATCATTAGGACGGGTCTTGGGAACAGAGAATCTCGTGGTGAATGTTTGCATCTTCACCCGTGATAAATGTTTGCATCTTTATCCGTGACAAATGGTTGTGACCTTGTCCGGTGAAAAATTCTCTTTCCGTACAGAACATTACCCAACTAGTTAAAACCCTCATTCAAAACATATTTGTTTATAGTGATATCTCTTCATATTAATAATCCTACTTATCCGACATTCAAAATAGTAATAACGAGTTATACCTAGGTTCGAGGAACCTTAACGATGGATTCGACCGGTCAACATCGCTTAGTCTTGTCTCGGATGTACATCACTCATAAGTTATTTATCGATCCTTATTCAGATAAATAGATCATTATTAATACTATGTTAAATTTTAAACAATTCTAAGTTTAATCAAAGTAAAGACATAACAATAGAATGTGATAAAATCTGATAATATTTATATAAGATTCGGTTACATGTGTGAAACTTGTTCTTATTACAAAATGTCATTATGACTAAAGTTAAGAACATTAAAGAAAGTAGTAAACTAGTCTACGCATTTCTTCTTTCCTTTCTACTTTGAGCTAGAGCTCTCTGGTATGTCTGTAATTTAGGTTTATGCAAAGGTGAGTTAAGATGCTCAGCAAGTTTTAAACACATAGCATATAAGTGAACTCACACCGATATGGATTGTAAAGATTTATGGCACAACAATTAATATAACAAATGTTCTTAACATAGTAAGATTGAGTGGTGGTTAGACCTAAACTGTTCTTTGTCTTTCGACTTAGAACCTTTTACAGTGGATATAGAAAGGGGATCAACTTAACGACATCCTATGTTATGCATAACATACTCTACATTGGACTAATTACGAACAGTGATACATACTTGTTCATCTCAGTTTACCTAACATGTCAAGATCGCCTCAAGACAACTTGGTTTGATATAATAAAGCATGATTCGAAATATGTCGCGAATAAGCATTTCATTTTTCAAGTTATGCCAAAATAAGAAGCAATAACTCACATGTCAAAGATTTATAACACGTTGTTTGTACAAAATGTATAAATCACATAAAAAGCAAGTAAACAAAGGTTAAGGATAGAAAACTTGTCTTAAGCACAATTTAGGGTTTTCCGGTAATCGTTTAAAGCGCCTATATAAAGGGTTTCGCGTACCGAATGTTAGTTCATCAATTTTTTTTGTTCTATAACTGTTTTTATAACTAAACTAAAATATTTTCATTGGCGAAATGTTTAGGAGGTATGGCTAACTCAAAACCTTATTTTTGGTGCCAAAAATCCGAGGGTCACTAAGAAATTTTCAACTTTGACGTCCTTTTCGGTAACTGCCATGACTTTTTCATAAGAAAACATTTTGAAATGATTCCTGAATCTAAATTGCTTAGATTTTTATGATCTACAACTTTCATTTGTATTGCTAAAGCATATTCGGATTTTAAGTTTTTGGATTTTAGCAAAAAACAGTCAGTGAACATGTTTTGAACAACATTTTTAGGGTTACCCATGTGAAACATGGTACCGCTTGCTTTAACTCTTTAAGAAATCATGTTATAAGACTTTATAATACTTATAACATTAAAATAATGAATCATAAACCTTCTCATAGAAAGATTCATGACTTTTACTCAAGAACACATGAAGAACGGATAAATCTTGAGCTTTTGGTTTTCGTACTTAAAATAATTTGAGCATTATAACTGCTTACATAAGTGATTATTACAGTTTATAATTGACAAAATTTTGTCATTATAACGGCTTGCATAAATGATTAAAATAATTTATAAAAATGCTCAAGAACATACGGAGAACACGGAGAACGGATAAACTATATATAGTAACGATGTATGTTCATTGAGCTTTAAACTACAAATTAAAATTCGACATTATAACTACTACAAAATGTTGAAAGGCTCAAGAACACGCGAAGAACACTGAGAACGACAATCGTACTTGGTTATGACTCGCGTTCTTGAGCTTTTGAAAAATTAAAGACAAAAGAAAATTTGAACATAGTAAATACTAAAGATTGTACCTTTGGTGTTTGCAAGCGTTAACTATTTCTTTACAATTTTCAAGGTAGTAACTCACTAGAACTCTCTCTTAATATATGTATAGCTTTGAAACTTGAATTTTTTTTCTTTGGAAAATGATGAGAAAAATGAAGAGGTTAACTTCCTATTTATAGAAAAATTAAGTTTCATTAATCGCATTTTTACCCCGGCTTATTACACTTTGCGCCCTAGCGATTGCATCATCGCTTACATCACCCTTCTTCTGATTGGTCGATTCATTTTCACTTGGATTTAATATCAAAAAAATCGTGCTAGTTCTTTTCCAGTTAGTGTAATCGTGCTAGTTTTTTCTAGTTTGGTTACACTAACTTAGTTACACATAACCTGCTTTGATTTTAACTAATTAATTAAATAGTATAATACAGTAGTATTATATCATCGTTTACATCACCCTTCTTCTGATTGGTCGATTCATTTTCACTTAGATTTAGTTCCAAACAAATCGTGCTAGTTCTTTTTCAGTTAGTGTAATCGTGCTAGTTTTTCCTAGTTTGGTTACACTAACTTAGTTACACATAACTTAGATTGATTTCAACTAATTAATTAAATAGTATAATACAGTAGTACTTATACGTATTTCTTCCGTATAATACATTACTGGTATTATATATCGTATTATTCTCGTATTAATCTCGTATAATCTTTTGCATAATACATTATATAATATTCGTATTCTACTAGTATTATACATCATATTATTCTCGTATAATCTTTCGTATAATTTTTGTATTATACATTACAGTATACTTTTATTATTCTTCGTATTCCAACTAAATGGTTAACTTCTACTGATTTAAAATTTTGATATTACTGAGTTTTATTCCTTACAAACACTATTTTGTGAAGTGAAAAGTCCAAAAGACTTGGCACGTTTTTCGGTGAATAGTATTTTTAGCGACCATTTCTCAGAAAATGGTTAGACGACCAAAAAGGCAAAAAAAATTAATAATTTTCATCTTTTCCCTATTTCGTCCTATTTCTGGCGCACTTTTCGAGAAAAATTTTTATTTGCTATAATGTGTTTTCAAAGCATGAGAAAGATGAATCCTGAAATAGAATGTCATTTTGATGTATACATAACGCTCGAGGGCCTAGGTTAGATTTTCTAGGGTTTAGGGTTTAAGTTTTATCCTTTTTTCTGATTTTTGAAAAAAAAAAAACTTTTATTCTCCTTTTTCATGCTAGGGTTGGATACTAGAATCAAAATACAAAAACAAACAATAACAAAGATTCTATAACACATATAAGATGTAATTCAAGTTTTATTTATTCATATAAAGTCGGATTACAACTCTCTTGCAAGTTCGAAATATTACAATTTTAGATTGTCAAGAGCAGGTTATGAGACAGAAGACAATCCCATTTATTAAATTTTGTGAAAAAATCATCTGGAGTGCAAAGTTACTTGGAAGATGATTCTATCCGAGCGGAGTATTCGCATCTTTTTAATAATTAAGTACATTCATTTCTTTTGATTCCGGTGATAGAATTCTTTTTAAGGGAAGGTAATGTAATACCTGGGGAAAAAATAAAAAATAAATAATAATGATATAAATTTACTTTAAAATATTTTAATTGGATTTTTCTTATATTTGGATCAAATTTATATTTAAATTACGTGGATTAATAAATTAATAGATTGTATTACTGGGATAAACTTTGGGTTTTAATACATATTATGTTAAACCCTATATATTATACTAGTAGCCGCAGTTCGAAAAGTGAGAAAGAGAACAAAAATAAAATCTGTAATTGGAAACGGAGGGCTATAAAGGAGGCGGAAGAGGAAACATACTGCTGAAGAACAATTCATTCAACAAGAGGTAATATAAAGTGTGTTTATCGGAGAACTCGATCTGCTCCTTTTTATGACAAAGGCATTCTGGATGAGATGTTTGATCCATTATCTGGAGTTGGCACTGATGTTTCATTTTCTGATTACTTCTGTCTATCAGGTCTTGGTCAGGGACCAGGAGAAAGACATGGTCGGCGTATAAAATTGTATTCAATAAATCAAGACGGCGTTATCAAATTTGAAGGAGATAACGGAAGTACGCAATCCTTATCCCAAAATGCAGATGTCGGAATGTCTGAGGGCTCTGAACCTAGAGGAATTGGCATTGGATGTATTTACATAGTTCTAGACAGAGAACCAAGCAATGTGGCTAAACCTGGTTTTGATGATGTGTTTGTAAGAGGGGAAGGAGAACGTGTATCTCATGTTGGCATTCATGTCCGTCCAGATGTAACTAGCCGGTTCACTATTTTGTGTCACGAGACATTTCAATTTTGTTGTGCTCCAGTTGGTGGATGTGTTATGAAGAGATTTATTCCCCTCAAATATAAAAGGATTATAAGTAGTTTTAAGGATCGTGGGACAAAAGTTTGTAGGAGTTATTCTAATTGTAAAGAGAATTGTCCATTGATCTTTTGTGTATGGGAGAGTAGAGAAAGATGTCGTATTTCCATAATGTAAACTCAAGAATTGTGTATTACCATTAATGAAATAAATGTTTATTCCGCCTCCTTAATTTATGTGCATTTTACACATTTCATTAAGTTGTGAGAGATAAGAAAGTACAAAATACCAAAATTTAACAAATCTCTTATTAATGGTGGTAAGCGCAGCAGACCTTTACAACAACCAACAAAAAATAAAGGAAAAAATTAAAATTTTGGTTTATCAGGTGGTGTCATCTGCTGCTTCAATGGCTGATTTAACAGTTGTACTTGTTAGTATGCCCAACTGTTCAGTTGTTAACATAACATTTGGTGCAAATGAAGTCCCAACTTCAGAAATTGATGGACCGGGATCTTCGTTGTTGATTTAATTTTCAAAAGGAATTACAGATAAAGAATTCCTTGCGCACTGTGTGTTAACGTCCGAGTGGGCCTTTCCTTGTAAACATGTAACTGTTCTAACAAATTTGTTAGGTTGAATGTGTCCCGTAGATACAGTTCTACACAATTGTCTGTCCAATATTGTATCTGCCACATGTCAGACGTCCACTTGCTCTTCATTGAATTTAGGGTTTAGTATGTGAATCTTAGGAGGCCTAAAAGTAATCAATTATGGATCCTTTGAAGTGGTTAACCTTAAATTGGCTTTGAACTTGCAATAAAAGGTTTTGGAAGTGAGATTAGAATTCTCTAATCTGTATTTGGTCGTCCAATGGCAATCTTCTTCCTTTAACGACGAATAACAGTTACCATAATAACAAATTTGTACAGGAAAAGTGACCGAAAAAATAAATTGGGCCTGCTCTGCGTCTTTACCTTGTAAACGGCGGTCATATATACTTAGTCAGACTATTCTAGTGGTGTTTTCAGAGATGTATGGCTTGTATATGATGTAGCAGCTATCGATGATTATCGCCCTTTGGGAGATCCTCTGTTTTATTCTTTAGAAAAGAGATAGGAAGGTTAGCTTGATCGTCTGTGATTCAGACGATGCCACGGCTTCTATGGAGGCTTTATGTGTTTGACCGGAGAGAGCGTCGTCAACGTTAAGCTCCATGGCCATGGAGTGTGTGAGTAAACTGGTAAGATTTAGGAAAAAGGCATATATTTATAATAGGTTACTGTTGATATATACGGTCACTTCGTACTATTGAATAGTGTCAAAAGCACTCTATCTTATGGGTCGAAGTGACTTGTTGCTAATGCCACTCCGGGTCGGGTTGGAACGCCTTTAATATAATATTACAAAGGCGTTCCCCGCCACGTGTCGGGCTAGGATTGGCTGAGAGGGAATATGCTACAGGAACTTGGGAGTGGAAAAAGTAAAAAAATTGATCGGGGAACGCGTAACGGGCACTGTTTTGCGGTTTTGAGTGGAAATAGCAAAACAGTCACTTTTCGCTACGGTGAAAAAAAAGTTATTAGTCACTTTCGGGTCGAAGTGACTGAACAGTAGTTAGAAGTGAGTTACTGTAGCGCTTGTACTGTAATTAAATGAAACGACACCTTCCGTGTTGTATAAATTTATTTATTTATTTATTTTTGAAACGGAGGGAGTATAAATTTACATGATCTGCAACTTTGAAACCATGAAGTTACATAATAATAATAATAATAATAATAATAATAATAATAATAATAATAATAATAATAATATAACAATCAAATTTAGAAAATAAAAAGGGTAATGTAATAATACGTGTAACTTTAATTAATAAATATATATTACTTTTGTGATTAGATAAGATTGAAAGAGACTAGTAAATTATATTTGGATTGTTTGGGAATTACATTGCTTACTCCATGTATGGATTCTGTACTCTTTCAACGATACTCTTATAATTTTTAAATTGTTCATTTTTCTTCTCGCTTTGAATTGCTCGTATCTTGATTGTGGTTCTATTCCTTATATCAATTATGTGATATTTTGTAATTTGGAAAATAGTTTTTTTTAAGACTCTATTCGTTTGTATCATTCTTCGTAAATTTTATTCACATTTGAGAGTTATTTTGATCGTTGGTATCTTGTGATATTTAAGTATATGTATATTTGAAATAATTTGATATATTTTGTAGATGATCATATAATCATTGTAATTTAAACCCCTTTTGACTTACATTTTGTAGTTTGAACCTTAGGGTATACTTGAGTTAATCACCGTAGTAGTACCACATGTATGTCCTCTTGACACCGGGCATGATACTTTCTGTAGCGGTGTGATTAGTCCACAGCGTATTCTTTTGTATGCTTTGAGTGTGAGTTTTGGTTATTTGATATATTTATTCAGGATAAATGTGGGTCGACTCAGTATTTGATTTGATTTGATTTGATTGACATGCTAGTGACGCTTGTTTTGTGCGTACTATCCGGTTTGATTTGTATACATCGTGGCATCAATGTATTTTGTTAACCTTTGACTATTTGTATTTGAGCTTAATATGAAATTGTCACGATTTAGCCACTTTGATTCAACCTTCATTTTGTTGGAATCCTTTTAATTATACTTGTTCAATCATTAGTGTTTATCGTTTGTATCTAGCTTCACTAATTTTGTTATATTCATAATTCGTTCGTAGTTTGTATTCATTTATTCATTCAGCTCTTTTAATACAATATATATTATGGTATATTGTGCATCTTTATATCCGTACTGGGCGTTTGTGTTCATGCTGTGTTTTTTCTTTCGGTAAGTTTGTAGGAGTGATTTAAGGTTTCTTGTGAAGAGAGCTACATTTGAGCTATCTAGATTGATTTGATTTTAAATTTTGATTAATTTTATAAATTTTGAGGAATTATATTTAATTCTTTTTTTAATTTTAGATTATTAAATATTTAAAATTATTAGTACTCTATTTATTTATTTTAAAGTTTATTGTGCATTAAAAGTGACCTCTCTTTTCCTTTTCAGGAAATACTCCAATTTTTCCTTTACAAATTTTCTTTCTCTTTATATACAATCGAGTATCTTTGAGGATCTGAAGTGTAATTCTCAAGTATTGCTTACTTAAATGTTAAGAACTTTTGTACGACGATTTTAGGGGTGTACTCTCATCTTGAGAAGTTTTACTAAGAAATAATGTTTTTAACTGTCAATTTGGTACTTGTTATTATCTTTTTTTCATTCTTTCCATCAACTGTTTGCGAAGCTCAAAACGAACCCTATCTCAATGACAGATCCTGATTCCAGACCCATTTCAACGGACAACTTATTCAAACAGTTTATAAAAACAAATTGCTTTTTATATAGCAGGGTTAAATTTGAATAGTACTTGGTATAACAAAAATCATCTGAAATACAACTTTATATATAAAATGCAACTTATTTCTAAAGACTTCTAAACTGAAGTATCCATTTCGCAACTCTTTTCTGGAATCCAAGTCCCTCAAACACAAATAAATACAAAGGAACCCAATAATATTATAAACAAGCAAGCTCACTTACCAGATCAAAAGCGGGATTGGGTAAAACCTCGATCTCTGTCAATCAGTTCAAAGGAAGAAAAAAATGAAGGAAAAGTACCAACACATTAGAACTTGTAAGCGAATGGAAGTGCTTTAAAAAAGCAAAAACTTATAAATTGAGCCGTTCGATCCAGCAACTGCACATAATCTTAAGAAATTGGGTGGCCTCCACAAGGGTATTAGAATATGATGAATAGGAGGGTTTTTCTATCAAAATCAACCAATTAACAGATGTTGAAAGAGAACCATCCTTCAACACCATTGGCAAAATCTCAACTGCAGTGGTCTTTTTCTGCTCGCTACTACTGCTCTCCACTGCACTGGGTCCTGCAAGAGCTTATGCCCCCACGAATCCGCTTTTGCAGATGTGCTACAAGCTAGCCACTCACTGCATTGAAGGTGTTCTTCCCGTCTTGTTCCCATCAACTGGAGCTGCTGCAGGATTCTGTTGTGCATTATCTACCGGAGGAATTTGTAGCAAACTGTTCTGGATTCTCGGATCATGAGGGGACATGTGACTATTAGGAGCCGGTTGATAAAAGTGTTGTTTTGGATCATCTTGTACGGGAACAGTCGCATCCACTGATGTGTCAGAAGGGCTACCATCAAAAGATGCCATACCTATTGTGGATATCTCAGACATAGCTTGGAACAACGCGTTCGACCCAGTAACTCTCCTAACAGTTTCTTCAGCCATCTTCACCTGCAAAATAAAGTCATCAATCAAATCAGATAAGTATTTGTTCTGTACCCACAAGATTGTACTATTCGGATTTTTTACTTTTTTGTTAAGCTATTTTTCTTTTGCCTTAAAAAGAACATGGGAAACCCTTACTGTCTCAGGTTTCAACCCTCAACTTTCGGATTTTTTACTTTTCTTGTTAGGTTATTTTTCTTTTGCCTTAAGAAGAATGCGATAAACCCTTACTATCTCAGGTTTCAGCCCCTCAACTTGCAGTCATAAGATAGCTTTCTCAGGCAGGTGTTCAACTATACTTCTAAAACCCTATTGTGGATAAAATAGGTTCCAAGGCCCATAGAACCAACTTACCTTTGCTCTCAAGGTTTCAACATCAGCTTTCAGAACTCTATTGTCCACAGCTGCTTCATTGTACTTTTGGCTTATGTCTGTAAGATGCTTCCCTAAAGAAGAATTTTCAACTCTTAATTGAGAAACCTAGGAAGAACCAAAAAACATTTGTTAGACAGCTGTCTGAATATAACTTTTCATTTTTAACTGACATATCTACGAAGAAGCACCAAAAAAATAAAATAATAATAATAATAATAAAAATTGACCGTAGTCTAGAGACGAGGACCTGTGACTCTAGCTCAGTCAAATGGGCTTGTTTTCTTCTTCTCGAACGTCTAGCAGATTCTCTATTGGAAAGCATTCTGGGAAATGCAAAAGAAATTAATTGAAGTGGTCAAATTCAAAAACAATTTCAAGAAAATGATTTATTTGTGCAAGGACAACACGATTATCCAGAATAAGTTAATAAAACAAACATAATTATCCAACACACACATATTAAAGAAAATAATTTTTAAAGAATCATAAAGTAAATATATGACATCAAGCACCACATCCGAGCAGAGATTAGTGGGGTATGAAGCATTCCAATATCAACCTGAATCCGATGGATTGTTATAGTTCTACTTACAGACTGGAAATTAATCTCTGAATCCAATGTAATTAATCTCTCACTTTTTCCATCTTTTGTCCCCTCTGGTTCAGTTCTATCCAGCCTCGCAAGAATGATTCTACCAACTGAGCTATATGAGAGAAGCCATAATACTGGCATGGGGCACTTTAAATAGGAATTGAAGCCTAGATGGATTTTGAGAGAAAGAATGTGGGCCTTACCATTGAACAGTGTCAAAGTTAGGTGTATATACTAATATTGGGCTTAGAGGGTGGTTTTAGTTACGTAGGGGAAAGCGTATACGTGTGCCAGTCTCACACAACTCATAATGTAGGTGGCCTTTCACCTCTCTTGCTTCCAAATGAGCACCCAGGCGAACCAATCTTTGATCTTGCTTTTTTTTTTTTGTCAATCATTTCTCATAAGACATACCCCCACGTGACACTTATGTGGTGGGCAAATAAAAAAATTTCAAGCATCTCATCGACAAGTTTATAGAAGAATTCCCTGTACCTCCCTATAGCATTGCTCACGTGGTAGACAAAGTAGCCAAAATGTAGTTTATTACAGGGAGGTGATACAAATTGAAGATGACAAAATATTCCCCAAAACTGAGGTACCTACTACCAATACATGTACTGATTCTTCATATAGTAACAGAAAATACTGCAATACTTTGTATAGAATCACTTGGTTGAGCAGCTAGAGAGTTGAAACCATCGTTACCTCCTAACACGTTTTGCATCAGCAGGGTCCATATTCTGAGTTGTTTCTGCTTCCCCTTCGAGTTCATCATCATCTGACAGGTCCCTGGATGAACCACTAGTTGTTGATTTGACCTGAACTGCAGATTTCTTTGGCATGGCTGGCAATGAAGGAATTCCAAGGGCTTCACCGGCATCCTTGTCTTCTCCCTTGGGTAAATCATGCCCAGATCCTATATAGGTAATCATATTTGTAATCTAATTCTTCATGCTAAATACAACAATACATTAGCTTAATGGAAAGATACATTGAGAAAAGGAGAGAATATATGTAAGAACAGAACAATGTGCTAATACGAGGAGATAAAAACTCAACTACGCCTTTTATCCCAAACCAAAAATATTATCTACTTGTACCTTTCCACTCTGCAAAAATAGTAAACTTGTTTACTCAGGCCTATTTAAAATTGCTTGCGTAAGTCAAAAGTGTTGTTGGGCCCACTACGCCAACATTATGAAGCCCACAACCATATTATAGACATCTAACAAACATGCCACATAACACCCACGTGCTCTTTTTTAACAAAGATAACACTTTTTTTGGTACATAACGAAAAATAATGACGAGTTTACAAAATCCTGGTCTCTTGGACAGGTTGATAAATTTTTAAAGAAAAATGAAAATGTGTTCAATCGCTCTGCATCTAATTGCCTCTCCAACCACTTCTTTACAAGGCAAATAGTAAGTTGACATGGAAGAAATATAGACATCAAATTGTTTTACACTAATTCTTAATAATTGAAATATCAATCTATGCAATACCTAATCACAAAACACACTAGTCCTTAAAAACACCCAAGGTGATGTAAATTTCGAAAGCATTTAAGTAGAGAATCCAACCAAGTCTCACAAAAGCAAAGCGAAGGAAAAACCAACATAAACATGTAAGATTATAAAGGCCTTAATAGGATACTCGAAACCACTATTAGTAAAATGTCTTCCACGTGCGCTAAAGGCTGACAATAAGTGGAATGTTACCTTTATGTGTGTATATATAGATTTAAAGCATAAAATATCCATCCAAATACATATATAAATCATTAAATGTGCATTAGTACATATGTATTTTGGGCGGAAGGTGATACTAAAACAGTTTCACATCACGTGTACTTTTGGAATCTGGTTATAGCAGACCACTTCTATTCCTGTTACATTAATGTAAAGGAAGCACCTCTTTCGAGATGTCTAATATGATTGGGCTGCCCCCCTCCATTGAGCAATTGTGCTTTTATGTTGTAATATTTCAGAGGACTACTTGTCCTTATAGATGTACTGCTTTTGTCATCTATAAAACCTTCTTTTTTACCCCCAACTAGTTCCGTATAAAGGTTTTGATTGTTGAGTTTTGAGTTAAAACCAATTTCTTAATTTAAATAAATTAAAAAAAGAAGAAGTTAAATTGGACATTTCTGGAATGGACATAGTTCTTTGTAACATAGATGCAATTGAAAATATGTCTGAGCATTACAAAGGCAAGTATATATACACAAACATAGACGAACAGAAACAAACATGTTCCAGCCACCATGCACTTAAAGTGTATCAAAGTTTGGACAGTAGTCTTAGAGAATCAAAAACAACAAACAATCGAAATATTAGAAGATACTAACCTCTAGGAGGAACCTGGGATCCCAGCTGTGAGGTATTAGAAGCTTGTGATCCATTGTCATGAAGAGCAGCAGAATCTTGAGGTTTTAGAGAAGATGCCTATGAACAAACGGAGAATAAATTTCCATTAGACAGTGCATTGATCTTATGGAACAAAGGATAAATAATGTAAATTTTTAATTCTACACTTTGAAAAAGCTTCAATAAGGTGGCAGATGCAGTAAACTGTGATCCAGAATCGCAATAAGGTTTCTCTCAGATTGAAGTACTCATTAGGTTCCAAAAAGGGGAAGTAAGATGAAACTCGCAAAACATACAAACTGATCAATCATGAGTCAAATGACTCAAATCTATATAACAAAGTAAAGTATGAATTATACTGGACTTCTATATGGTTTCATATCTGTAGCTTAATTTGTCATTTTCTAATTTGTAATTCTGAAATTTCTTGATAACATCCATTGCACAAGAAAGGAGAAGTGGACAAACCATTGATTCAGAAGTATAGATGCTACATATCCTGAGGAATTATGATTTTTTTATTGTTCTGCTTCTAAACATTCAGCTCAGATGCATGATAACGAATGAAACTATACTACTCAAACAGTACTCACAACCTACTTTAGCAGATTGCTAAAAATATATCAAGCACAACATTTCTTTTCAGAAGTAGATTAAAGAATACTTGCAACAAATCAGATTATAGGGGGGAAGAAAACTGTACAAGTGAAATCGGTATAGGGCTCTAACCTGCATCTTCCACCCAACTTGGACTCTCTCTCGAGAATGACCAACAATAGCTGGAGAGATCAGTCTTCGAAGGTCTAAACCTAATTGGTTAACTAAAGAATATTCCTCAAAGTTTTAACATCCATGGCAATTTTCAAAACAAGTAAGGTCCCATTCATTGCCTTGTGAGCTGTTTATAATTAACATCTTAAAGTGTATCAAGCCATGATTTTGGGGATAATTATGGGCTACCAATCAGCCAATATTAGACGTCAGCCTGTGATTGGAGTCAATTGGGGAATTTGAATGCTGACTTCCAAATTAAGGATGCCAATGGATGTTAGATGACCGTAATGCCCTTCTTTGCCATGTGTCGGTCTTTGATTGGACATTAATTGATCCCTCATCACTATGAATTATGTGTTCTCTCTCTCTCTCTCTCTCTCTCTCTCTCTCTCTCTCTCTCTCTCTATATATATATATATATATATATATATATATATATATATATACCCAACCCATTCATGTCCCACTGAGTATACTTGCAACAAACTCCAAAGTGAAGAAGGAACAGGATTCCAAATTTCAGATTCTGATCTGGAGAAATAAAAGGAACATAAACATTCTACTGCTAAAAATTATTACGCCTACAAATTCACACATTTTACAAACATTTTATGGTCTGGCTTGAAACACGATGAAGTTTGCAACAAAGAAGATTAACAACGTAATGATGAACAGGGTAGATTTAGAATTAGGGTTTAAAGGGGGAGAAGAAATTGACGAGCAATAAGAAAGAAAGATAGCAACAGCCATAAAGATTTAAAATCTTATATTCAATAATCAATCTCCATGCAATGTATAATGAAGGACTACGAGTTAAAATAGAAAAATAGTAAAATCTAATTCTTGGAGATTAAGGAAACCACAAAAAATAAGGAAACAAGATCCTAATAATAATCTACCAAAATTAAAATTCTAGAACAATCTACTACTTGGTTTAGGCTTTCAAAGCCTCTCTTGTGTAATGGTTGAACCAAGTTGTATAATGGTTGAACCAAGTTAGGCGGGTTTGTCCTGCATCACATCAGTCCATAAGTTGAACACGAGTAATAAGTTGGAAATCACATAAATTTCAACTTGCTAAAACTTACTGCCAGACCTACATATATGGCAATGAATTCTACAAAGCTAGCATGTACCCAGATCGTCAAAAAGTTAAAATATTTCATCACAACCGGTGTTTTAAAAATCGTTAGACGGACTAGGTGGTGGAGGCAGCGGCTAGGCGTCTTTTTATCTTTTTATAAGAACTAGGCATTTTCTTTGGCAATCTCATTTATTTAAAGCATATAGTCGTCGTAATATTTTTAAATTTTACATGAAATATTACCATAAAAATATTCTTTTAAGGCTTAACAAATTATTTTAAGTATTATTGAGCTTCAAAGTAGAGGTTTATTCTGCCTAGGCCGCCCAAGGCGGTAAAGGACCGTCTAAGCGTGCAGATTAATCGAACATAACTTAGGCAGGGAATTGTAGAAACTCATCGCAACAAAGTCGAGTATTTAAATAAGGCACGATTAGTAAAATATGAATTAGTTTTTTAAACATTTTTTTTTCTAAGAAACATAACATATAAACAAAGGTTTTAAAAATAAAGAGAAACGTAATAATGATAGTATATAAAAGCATTATCAAGTCTTACCTAAATTTTGCATCATATTTGATTTATATCAGAAAATTGCACAAATATAGATTAATTAATAAATATCAGATACACTAATAAGTTTTGTTTCTAAATTACATGTATCTAAATAAGTCATATGAAGGAAACAAAAAGCAGCAATTTTTATCTAGAAAAGACAAATGGACATGCAGTAAAAATAAAAAAAAGACAAATGTATATATATGTATATCGACAGGCAAACAAATATTCCTTATGTCCCGTCTGGCAGCTGAGAAAAGGTAAGTTAAAAGGGGGGAAATTACCAATAAGAAAACCCCAGACAAAAACCATATAATGCCTAACGGCTAACGCCATGTTTAATAGCTGACTGCGCGCTAGTAAATACAACAGAAGATACAAATGCCTGTTTGGCTACTGACAAAAAGGCAAGGGAAACATAACAGAATAAAAAAAATTAGAATCCCAGAAGACCCATATACCAAACTATAAAAAACAAACAAACAGAACTTTAAGAAACAAATTAAATAGCTTTTGTAAAAAAAAAATTAAAAAAAAGGAAAAGAAAAATTATTTAGCAAAAAAAATTACCAACCCGAGTCAAAGCAACAGCAGCACAAGCCAAATCGAGCCGACTCTTGAGGAAAGCTTGGCACTCTTCTGAATCGATTGGAACATTAGGAGGACCAGCAGCAAACGACGCCGTACTTGAGGTCCCCGGTGGATTACAATTGTTCTTGATCTCAACAACATCGTTGTCGTCGGTGGTGACAGGCTTGGACGAGGAAGAAGGAGGGGAGGAATCCAATGCGGACGCCTCCTGGAGGAAGCGCTGGAACGCCCACTCAGAGGCACTGCGGTTCATCATCTTCGATTCGGACGAAGCCGATGATTCTTCCTCAGCTACCGGCTGAGCAACAGCCGGCGGCGACCAGAAGTGGTCTGCAATGTCGTCCACTGAAAACACCCTATCCATCGTTCTCTCTCTAGACTTTCTCTTTCTAGAATAGTATACGTATATTTGTAAATTGCACACAGTTAGGTGTGTTAGGCAACTTTCATGTTGTACATCAGCTTTATATAACAAAATCTATTCTAGCTTTGTATTTATTTCCCCTACGTTGGTTTCCATATTTTGATTTTCTATATTTCTAAAATAAAAATAAAAAAATTATAACTAAAAAATATGTAATTTGGAAAGAAAACATGATAACTATTACACTTGTTGATTATTTTATGGATAATATTTATTTTTTAGTTTCTAAATTTAATTCTAAATTTATACTTTTTATATTCTAAAATTAGATATATAATTTAATTTTTGAATTAAAAAGAGCATATCAAATTTTAAAATTAACATAATTTATAAAAAATTAAAATAAATTAAATTTTGTAATCAATAATTTTTTTATATATTATAAAATTATAATAATTATATTAATTAAAATTAAATAAATTTTATTAATTTAAAATTTAATATATCGTCATTTAATTTTAAAAATTAAATTATATATTTAATTTTATAATATAAGGAATAAAATTTGACCCGATCTTATATGTGTCATATTTATCTTATCCCAAGAAAAGGTCTTCCGTATTTTCTTTTAAGTATTTACTCAAACATATTTATCCTTAAAAGGTGTTATTTTATAAATATATATTTAATTTTAAAAAT